>JAOUZG010036560.1:2575890-2597019 GCA_026289955.1 Argiope argentata
ATATAGATCTATAAAGGCATAATCACAAAGCTAATTATATCTATATCAAAATCCTGACTGAGTAAGAAAAATGATTCCATAATTATTAGTATTATTATTGTGTCTATTAGAATACACATTACAATTTTTTCATAAGAATTAAACTCATTTCTATCACTTAAAATCAAATTAACCCTTTGCACTCCGATGGTGTCTCTGACTCCCGATTTAAGATTGAGCATCATTTTGACGTTTTATTTATTTATTTTTCCAATTAAATAATTTAAAAAAATTATTCCATAATTGTTAGTATTATTATTGGGTCTATTAGAATACACATTACAATTCTTTCATAAGAATCAAACTCATTTCTATCACTTAAAATCAAATTAAACCTTTGCACTCCGATGGTGCCTCTGACTCACCATTTAAGATTGTGCATCCTTTTGAAGTTTTATTTATTTATTTTTTCAATTTAATTATTAAAATCACCTACATAATGGTTGATATGTAGATTAATTTTTCACAGAAATTCAACTTAAGAGAATTATGTATAATTTTTTTTCATAGCAATAAACAAATCTTTGTATTAGGTGAATGATTTTTCATCTAATTATTTTTCGACCTTACAAAAGTTTAAATGTTAGAACAATATTTTAAAATTCATAATATTTTAACATCGATTAATTAAATATTATTATTATTTTAAATTATTTTAGATTAAAATATTTTTGAATTTATTTAGTGGCATAAAAATATATATTGTGTAAAAGGGTCAAATGTATAGGATCTTTTGTTGCAGGAAAACTCTCTACGACAACTCGGTGAAAGAAACCCTGGATTCTACCTTTCTCTCTCTCTCTCTTTTATTATTCACGCATACTCTCGAAACAACAATCAAAAGAAACAAAAGTCCTCTAATGAAACATTTCCTAATAAAAGACCAGGACAGAACAAAAAAAAAAAGCCAAAACTTTCGTTCTATGAAGCCGGTTCTGCAATTCCTTCACCCCACCTGTCATGCCGGACATCAAACAGCTGTTGCCTTCGGAGCACTAATGACACCGGGCATCAAGAAACATCGTCAACATTTTTATCCTTTATTCCCAACTTCTATTCCCTTAGCAGCAGCATTTATGGATACAATTTCCCACTTTTTTTTTTCAAGATCCAAGCCCCTTGACCTTTATTGCAAAAGGTCATCAGTGTGTCTGATGCATCAACGGTGTTTTCCGAGCTGTCAATCAAAATGTAGCTTCTGTCTGTGGCGGCGCTTGTACATGAAACTTAAGAGAGGACTCGGGTGATTGTAAAATTGGCCAGACTGATTTGGGAGTTTATCTTCAGGAATTTTAATAATGCCACGGCTGGCGACTTGTCTTAACAATTGGCGAAGAAAGGAATTGAAAAGCCAGTTGATCAATACGATTGTGTTTGAAAAGGGTCTTTGGTGACTATGAATAAATTAAGGTTGGATTGTTCAAGTGTAGAGAATGAAAGGACCTGAACATGCGATTTCTATTCATTGTTAACTCTTTCTGATTGAATAGTATAAAGTAATTTTATTAGTTGCTGAAAATTCTGCTTTATTTTTTTAAAAAAAAATAAACAAGTAATATAAAAAAAATTAAAGCCAATTCTTACAAAGGACAGCAAATAAAATTTTTATTTTAGTTACTTTTTAATATTTTTTTTAAAAAAATCAATATAAATAATTTATGAAAAACATATTGATTTTCTCAAGAATTAAACTCCCATTCTTCACCTTCACATGAAAAATACAGAAATTCGAGCATTTTATCGATTGTGCTATTGTCTGTCGATTTCAATTTTCCTTACAAACTGCTTACACTCTATTTAAAATAATATAAATTAATTAAGTTTAGTTAATGAATTTTATTTTTGAAAAAACTATATGAACATCAAGTGTCATCCACTATAAGTTTAAAAAAATATTTCAGTTTAACATGTGTAGCTAATAAGGCAAATAAAAGTTAAGTTACGATGTTGAGAAATTTAGAACATAGATGAACTAAACATTCGCTTTTAATAGCTCCATTATATTATGGAAATGATCTTCATTGGTAACATTCATTTACATAGTAAGCAGAACTTACGTAAGACAATTAAAAGAACACGGCTTTAATGTTTTTCATTTTGGTGGTATTATAGGAATGGATTTATGTCTAAACCATTACCCAGATGATATATATATATATAGACATTATTATCCAGCTGGTCTCCATAAAAATTTGACAATAACTAAAGGGACATTTTAAATAGAAGATTACCAGATGTCTTCCTTGATCAGCTCTCTCAAAAGTGCAGATTTCACGAAAGAAATCAAAACCTCAGGACTCAGACGGATGCTACATATTTCTGATTTTATAGTGATTGTTTTATATGCTTCTATATGCTATACAGATGTTCGTCATGTAATTAACCATTTTTTTCTTTTCAGTTAGTAACCTCATTTCACTTTAAGTTCAATATATAGTCAACATTTGTGTAAATATCCTTGTCCCATCCATCCAGTTACTAATTCAACAAAAAAAATGAATTAATTCGGGTAGGATTTGACACCGATGGGATTCTCTCTGAAAATCCCTAAATGGTGAATCATCTCTTTCTTTCTTTTAACAGTTTTTCTTTCTTTTTTTTTTATCTTTCTTCCATCTTGTGCTCATCTAACTGGCTAAATAACTTAGAGTTATAGGCACCGGGGGCACAGGATAATGTTATGTTATATGATGTTGTTGTTGTTGTGTCAAATGACACTTGCCATAGACAAGCCCGACTGCTGAGCCCAACAGCAGATTTAAGCCGAATGAAGCGTCTCTTATTTTTTAAGTAGAGCCAACTAGGGCCAAGAGTACGACTTTGCTACACACTCACCACATTCACTTGCACAACCCCTTTTTACAGGGGGCACAATCAGACATCTCACAGATAACACACAGAATAACAACCATGCCCGAACCGGGACTCGATCCCGGGACTTCCAGAACACGAGGAAGACGCGTTACCTCTGTGCCAGCAAGCCGGCTACGTTATATGTGCAAACCATATTAAATATTAATCTAATTATTTCAAATAATTCAGTGAACTACATTTTATCACAATAAACGAAAGTACTATTTAAAATCGAATAATAAACACGAAACATTCTGATTGAATTTTTAATAAAATTAATAAAATCAACCCCGTTTTAGAATTGAGAGTTGTCCTAAATTTATATCTTGGAATACTTCCCGAAAAGTTATAACGACAGGAGATGTGCAAACACTGATACCGTATCTAGGGATCAAAAGCTTTAATATGAAATAAAAAATAGGCAAAATATGTATTGTGATTGTAGATGAGGAATACTCTGCCAATTTTTCGTTATAGAGAAGGATTTTTGTAATAGTTTTTTTGATATTTCGTCCAAAATTAGGAATATGTAATAAGCAGCGAACTTTCAAGGGGCATCTAAAGGTCATAAATTTTTATATTAAATAAAAATTGGAAAAATCGAATCAGTACATGGTTCTAGGTGACCGGTTATTGAGCTTCAACGATTTTTAAAAATATATGCATTATCGATAAACTTGATGTTTTCATTTTTTTATTGTTGCCAACAAGAAAATGCAGGTAAATATGAATTATTTATTTGTATCTAGTCAAGTATTTATTAATTTTTCAAACATAATCTCAGAAGGATGAAGAATTCATTAAGACGTATGATAATTTCATGTAAAATAAAAAGAAAGAAGATATGGGAAAGAAATAAACAAAAGAAATGTTTAAGCTTGTAATAGAAGGCATCTGTACTACTATTATAAATGTGAAAGTTTGGATGGATGGATGATGGGTTCAATCATGCCAGAACGGCTGAAGAAAATTGGATGAAATTTAGCGCAGAGTTAGACTATAGTCTATAGAAGAACATAGGCTAATTTATATTCCGTTTAATTGAATGGTTAATTTTTTATTAATTAAAAACTAAATTTTCTCCCAAAAAATAAAAAAAAATCTGAAAACATCTGCCTGAGCTTTTTGAATAGTTTGTTTTTATTTTTCTATTTCCGGTATTCTTTTAATATTATATTATCTAACGGAATTCTTTGTGATTTATTGTAGGATTTCCCGACAGAAAGCCTTTTTCATCAGATTAAAAAATTAAAAAAATATATATCTAATCGTTTTTTTTTCAGTTTCCGTTTTTCATTTCAATATTATCTTACTATTCTAAAGGAAGGTTTATTAATTTTTTTTCTTACGCTGTTCTTGTGTTAATATAATTCGATATATTTTGTTCATTTCTCTTGATTTTTGTTTTTTGCTGTACATATTTCTTTTGCCTAATTTCATCATTTTCGATAAAAATTTTTTAAGTACGTTTATAGTTTCAAGTGCATAGCTTTTAAGTAGTTTTCTCCCCACTCTAATGATGTTAGACGTAACATGTTTTCGACCGTTTATTTCAAACGATTCTGTTTATTTTCGTAGTGTATTCACGCTTAAAATTCGTCTTTGCGTTGCTCCAATTGACGTTGAAAATTTATGCATGCATATGATTATAACATTTTACATTGTGATGAGACTGTCAGTTCTCACATATACATATCAAAATTTCCACGCGTACGAAGTCGCGGGTAAAAGCTAGTTACTTTATATTTCATAAAAAGGGACATCTGAGCATATTAGAAATAAAAAATTTCATTTATATGTTAATAAGAAAAATTTGCTTAAATTTCAATATATAATAGGCGATATTCTAACATTCAAATTTGAGTCAATAATAAATGTCATGGAAATTTAATACTGAGGTTTTAATTCAGTTAAATAATCTAAAATTATCTTTATCTTTATACATTATCTTTATTTTAATTTTATGATGTAAATATCTAATTGCAAACTCATTAATTTACATTTAATCTCAGTAACCATATCTATATATTCATTATTTTGATTACTAAAAGCTAATTTTTTAAAAAAAATTAGGCTTTTGTTTATCCGATTCCAATTACCGAAAAGAATTAAAATCACCAATCAAATAAGTTTCTATTCCATTTCTTACTAAATCCAAAACTGCGTTGTTCAGTTTTCGTATCACTTTTAAGGAAAGAATTAGATTCCTCTGAGAAAAACGTTATTTCTAGAATGAAGCATTCATCTCCAATTTCGTGAAGTATTTTTTCCCGCTTTAATATAACGTTTCCAGAAACTTGCATCCCATTTTCAACTGCAGCTGCTATTTGCACCGATGAAAATATTTGAATAAATTTCCGTGGCTCCGTTAGCAGTTACTGAAAAATCGTTACCGCAATATGCCATGAATAATGCATCCATAAAATAAAGTACGAGTAAATATTTCGAGGTATAAAAAAAAAGAAAGGGGGAAATAAAATCTGATAACATCGAGCTGATTTTAAGTCAAATAATGGGAATTTTTGCATAAATATAAGTGTTTAAATATAATATTCAAATCTAAATTTATATTTCAAGAGATTTTTAGCAAAGTTTTTGTTATATAAATAAAAAAAATCAAAAGAGATTTTATACTTTCCGTATAGTTTTTCACATGTATTGGTATATATTATAAATGTGTGAGGATTATGAAAATTTAATAAAACTCTTTTGAAACATTGTTCTTTATAGTAACTGTGCTTGTTACATGAATTTGAATATTTATGTAAAATATCTTTGGAATATGAAAAAAAAAATCTAAAATGGAGCTTAAGTTTCAGATTTATATAAATCTCAGGGTTTTTTAAATATTTAAAATATAACTAAATATTTCCCATACTATATTTTTAAACGAATGTGAATACTAAATTATTTTCAAATATAGTGTGGAAATCGGAAACGCTAACTATCTGACTGCGTAATTTTTTAAAATCACTATTTATATGCAATGTTAGAAAAAGTTCAAATATGTTACAAATAAAGTGAACTGATATTATATTTTACACGATAATAATATATAATAAAAATCTTTAATCTTAAAAATAAACACGCTTAAACAATAATAAATCACAGGATGTAATAGAAAATGGACTGATTTCCAATGTTCGGAAATCTTCATTTCTGGGAGATTAAATATGTTCGTGATATTTAAGAGAAGCAATGAGGGTGGTCTCCCCATAGCTTCGAATCATCTTTTCTATTATAGGTGCTTGGATCACCTTTCTTTCTCACATAAAATTGTAGACTTGGTCAAAACCGTTGTTGTTACTAATGGCAGTTGATGATGATGATGTCGTGTCCGCTTTGTACCGCGGAAAGAGGGGTGCAGTAGCTTCTGAGGGTATGAACCCCTGAGCACCCGAGGGCAGAAGTCTGACTTCTAGCTCATATGAAGACGAAACACACACACATTCGCTTGCACAGCCCCTTTTTACAGGGGGGCACATTCACACATCTCACAGATAGCACACAGAAGAACAACCATGCCCGAACCGGGACTCGAACCCGGGACCTCCAGAACACGAGGCATACGCGCTACCTCTGTGCCAGCAAGCCGGCACTAATGGCAGTTGTTCTGTACAAGCGGAGAAGCTAACGGCCGTAAGCGATTTTAAGCCGAATGAGCGTCTCTTGTTTCTGAAGTAGTGCCAACTAGGTCCAAGAGAACGACTTTTAGCCACATTCGATTGCACAGCCCCTTTTTACAGGGGGGCACAGTCACTCACCTCACAGATAGCACATAGAAGAGCAACCATGCCCGAACCGGGACTCGAACCTGATACACCCAGATCACAAGAAAAACGTACAACCTCTGTGCCAGGGTGCCGGCGGTCAAAATCATACACGCCATTAGTGGCCTGCACCCAAGTATTTTGAGGCACAGTATGGCCAAATATGGTTCTTGTGCCAATAAACCTTACATACCAACCAACCAACCCAAGCATTTTGTAATTTGGATTATACAACTGCTGACACAGAACTGCTATTTAATAAAAAGCACATATGGAATATATTCATTATGGTAGTCTTTTATTTTTCTACTGATTGAAGCTGAAATTTGAGACAGAACTGCTATTTAATAAAAAGCACATATGGAATTTCATTTATTTAAGTCTGACTTTTTTATTTATTGAAGAGACCATACTTGAGAGCCATAGATCAACATGTCAACTCTTTAACCCCTAAAGGAACAAAATATGCACATCCCACTAATCTTTTAAAATTAGCTTAAATAGTTCAATTAAAGCGCTCATTCGGCTTAAAATGGCTGATGGTCGTTAGCTTCCCCGGGTCCCCATGGCAAGTGCCATTAGTAGAAACAACGGTTTTGACCAAAGTCCACAATTTTATGTGAGAAAGAAACGTTATCCAAGCAACAATAATAGAAAAAATGATAGAAAGCTATGGGAAACTACCCTCCACCTTATTGCTTCTCTTAAATATCACGGACATATTTAATCTTTGATGTAAGGAAGAGCTATTTGGCAAACATATCCTTCCTAGCCACGGGAGTTAAAAAACTTTTGAAAAAAAGTCGAATAAATTTGTCTAATATAGGAGCTAATATCTTCATTTTCTAAGCGATTGGAGAGAAAAAGACTTTAAAAAATTTGCAATCAAAGAGTTAATCGATTTTATTTCAAATTCTATAAAAATATAAACTTTAAAGGCCTAAAATTATGTACGAAATTTTATGCTTCTAGACTTTTCGGCATTCACTTGTATGAATTCAGATAGACATGTTTCTTTTGTATCCAATGCATTAAAACTTTGAAAGTTATCTACACATTTTGTTTAAAAACTACGTAACGAATTTCCTCAGCCCATTTTAGTGTATTTTTTTTTTTTGAATAATGGGATTCTAAGACAGGTGGAAAAACATGATTTTAAAACCCTATCTCTAGGATTTGGGAAGACTAAAACATGAGATTAATCAATATTGCTACCTCAGAGTTTTTGATGAACACAATGCATTTTCTTTGCATGTTTCTTATAGGAGAAAGTAAGGATATTAATGAATAAAGGATTAAAAAGAAATTTGAATGTGCTCTGAGAAAATAAAAGTGTGTTCGGGCCTGAGTTATTGGAGTAAGATGCAACAATTCTTATCTAATAATAATTTTAAAGCATATAATTTATTTTTTAGCTTGGAAAAGGAAATCTTTGAAAAACTAACAAAAAAAAACTAATTAGAATTTTTTAAAAAAAATTGAAATTACCCATATTAAATCCTAAGAGGTGTGAAAAACCCAAACTAAGCAGAAATTAATGTATATCAAATTTGAATTCAAAATGACAATAATTTAAATTTATTGTATTTATAATGTATGCAAAGCATCATGATACACTGGAGCAAAAATAAACGCATTAAAATAATGTTTTCTTAACACGTTAAGGACCACTTACGAGTTTTCTCGTTTCTCATAAATAACAAAGTTATGATGATTTTAGAACGTACAAGTTTGCTCCAAAATGTGCGGTTCCAGGTGTATGTCTGACGGATTTTTTTGAGGTCCTTAATGTGTTAATAGAAATGAAATTTTAAATTTAAAAAAGGCTTAGTGATTTGGACCTCTTATGCAAAGAGTATAAAAATTACGAAAATAATATTAGTGGAAATTTTATCGAATCAATATTTGTGGTTAATTATCTCATAACCAAAAATGACGTATTAAAATATTGCCTATTTTCAAAAATAATCAAGTACCAAAATGATATCTTAGAAAAAAGAAAAACACTTTTTTCATCCATATGTTGGTACTTAAAAAAGCGGATAACTTTCTTCAAGTCCGGTATCAACACACTATTACGATGATTAATCGAAACCGGATTCCAATAGCAGCGACTTTTTTTCGTCACTTCTACACCCATCAAGCTCCTAATGGCATATAATTTAAACCAAAAAATGATGAATTAAAATATATATACTGTTGTTCATATTTCAAAATAAAAATGAATGTCCTGTCTTTGACATTTAAAAAAGAAAATACAAAAATTTAATGCGACAACTACACAGCTAAATAATGATATTTAACACTCATAGCCATCTCGTAAATATTAAATTACTCAATCCCATTTATCTTTTTCGAAAATACCTAATTGCCGATGGTATATCTAACATCATCATTTCCTTTGTAATTTGTCCCTAAAACGCCCCCTTTTAAGTTGAACCAGATACCGAATTTCTGTAATGATGATTACGATTATTAACCGATGTCCCTTTCAGCAGCCTATTGCCAGATTCCAACGATTAATTTCATCCTGCGTCAAAATTTGTGACAGGTGATGGAACATTCATCATCCGTGGCAAAACATTCTGGTCCAACCTTTTTCATCAATCTCTGGACGGAAGGATTTTCATTAAGAAAGACTTCATTGGGTCCCGTTTAATCATTAAGGCGCCATAACCTTACTAATGAACCATCGCAATTTGAAGCGTCTGCTCTGATGAAGAGTAAGAAGGCAAGGCTTAGGTGCGTATTATTCTATGAAGAGGATCTGAATCCATGCTGGGATGATCTTTTTTATGATGCTTCAAAGGCGTTGGTAATAATGGTGGAGCTGCCATGCATGTCTGCAATTATGCCTGATGAGTGAATGGTGAAATTCTATGGAAATCAACTTTGTTTTCGCTGTTGTGGTCTAAAAATGTGACGAATTACTTTTAAACCTGAATGTTCTTTTGTTCAAGTTCGCGTATTCATTTTGAAATCAGAACACAAAGGGAATGAATGCAGAGAAATGCATAAAGTAGTGGCCATTCTTTGTTGAGGATGTTTCGTGGTACTCGATGTTATGTTTGGGCCTGTTTTTAACGCTTTTAAGATTTTAACCTGCGATCTGAACGAAGGGAGGGTGCAGTAACTAAAGATTTACATTTTTTCTTTCATATTTCTTGACGAATAAAACTCAAATTTAGATTTAATTACAGGTTATTTATTCGTTGAAAATGGGCTCATCGACTTAAAAGTGAATAAGCAATAGAAATCGACGAACAAAAGATGACTATAGTATATTTATCTATCTTTTATTGTGAAAATAAAATTTGTTGGGATATTGAGAATTTTGAGGATATTTTCTTAACCCCTTAACCGGTTTGTCCGTACGCCGTACGTGCATCGATTTATCGAATTTTGATGGTTGTAAGCAAAAAATAAATTATTAATAGCAATTATAATTCAATAGTAAAATGACTTCGAATACGTAGATAAGCCAAGTATTCCATGGATTTCCATTTGAATCAAAATAAGAAAATGTTCCCAAATTAGGAGGTGTCATCTTATTCGATAGTAAGGAAAATGAAACAGTTAAGGGGTTAAAGTAGAGACCTGATCTTTTGTTTAACAGGATAATAGATGTACTGGAAGATGAGAAGAAAATTCATAGATTGACCATTTTGTAGCTGGGAACCAGATGCCTCTGTTAGGATATCAATAAACGGGCCAGTATTATGGGCTGATTATCATAAAGACCTAAGTAGGCCACAGCAAATCTTGGGGATACTGTTTCCTTCATTTTGGGAGAAAGGAGGGATACTGTACATAAGAAGCAGATTTATCTTAAAATTTGTATAAATTTCAAATGGAAGTCTCAAATTTAGAGAAAATCGATGACTTTATATTCTGTTGTCGCAGATGCGTCCTTTAAAAGATTATTTTAGAACATTTTTTGCAAGAAATTATCCTTTGAAAAAAGAAATTGTGAATTTGGACAACTTATCGCCACGTTAGAAGCATAAATTGATTGACTGGATAATGTTTAGTTTATGCAAGATAAGCTTCAACCACAGTGAATCTGAACTGTTAATAACTTATTCGAGAAATGGTTAGGGAAGGAAATCATTATTATTACCCATTTCACGTTTGTTGAAACAGGATTGATTAATCCCATCCTAACCCTATCGTTGTCTTCTCCTACCAGCGGCAATATTTGTATTTTGCCGCATTTGAACAAACAAAAATAAAAACTCAAATTAAACAATTAAAAGCATTTTATACGTTTAAAAGTTTTAAAACGTAGATGAAACTTGCGTTACGGCCTTCTTGCAGAAGTTTCATTTGAACGCACTAGACGCGTTACGAACGAAGATATTAAACCAGTCTTAATCCTAATGATTTCTTCTGGGTATAAACCGATGGATATTTCCCTGCACAATATTACAACATAGGTCGATCTTGGAAAAATTGTTCTGTGTGTTTTGTTCGCATATCTCCATTTACCCACTATAGAAGGAGACTAAAAATATAATTCTTCACTTTCTCTACCAAACTTTTACGGATTTCGGAATAAAAAATACCAGTGATTTCTTTCATTTATATATTATCATTGCCGATTCGTTTGATTTTTAAAAGAATAATCAATTGTGGGACACTCAGTTTTTAATTAGAAAACATCATACCAAATCTTAATCCGGATGGAATAACAATAAAATTTCGTACCGTAACGAATAAATTTCGCAAAAATAAGTTTTATCATAAATTATATTTTTATTTAAAACATTAATAACCACTTTTTGTTTTTAGGACTACCCAGATTTTAGGTAATACGAATCCAGATAGAGTCGGTTACGGTTATAAAGTATGTTATAGGTTCATCACGATTCAAATGGCTTTAAACAAGGCTAAAGTAATTTTAAACCTCCCTATGAAAAAAAAAACTTGGTGGAATTCTAAAAGCTTCAAGTAAGAATAAATAATAAGAAAAAAAAAAACGTTTTAATATCAAACAATGAAGAAGTCATAAAATGAAAAAAAATGGAGAATAACTTAGAAAAAGTTTTTTATTTAGTGCTTTGTGAGGTCTTATTACTTAGATTCGTCAAATAAAAAAAAACTTTAAATACTTCTATTAGAGCATAAAATGTTCGTTGGAGGCTGTTTTCACAAACTGTAAACACCGAAGGTGAAGTCATCTCTCTGTATTATTATTTTATAGTTAAAGGATGTACTCTATAGTCTTACTATTTTAATTCGTCAGATTAAAAATAATAATGTATTTAGTATGTAAATAAGTAAATTGAAAGTAAATTATTTCGTTTACTCTTAATCTAGATAATAATCTTTCTTATTCATTATTATTTTACAGGAAATCAATGTTTTTAATTGACATTATCGCAAATTAAATTCGTTTCTGGTTATGTAAAGTCTAATTTCCAAATCTTGGATAAAAGGGATTTAATTTTATATAACAGCAATCTTTAAGTAACATGCCTTAAAAATTATGGTAGAAGTTAATTAATGTTACATTTTGAAGTAGTAAACGAGGAGTTTAAGTAGAATTTTCTTTGATGAATTAAAGCAGAAGCAATCATTCATCTTTGGATGAATTTCATCACATGATGAACTCAAGAAAAACACTAACCTGTATGGTAGATTGAATACTTACCAGCCTCACACACTTGTTAACCCCTTAACTGGTTTATTTTCATTACTATCTAATAAGATGATACCTTCTATTTGGGGAATATTTTTTTTATTTTGATTCAAATGGAAATCCATGGAACACTTGGCTTATCTGCGTATTTGAAGTCATTTTATTATTGAATTATAATTTTTATGAATGATTTACTTTTTGTTTACAACCATCAGAATTGGATAAATCGATGCACGTACGGCTTACAGTCAAACTGGTTAAGGGGTTAACCCCTTTATAGAATTAGAGGGAGGCATGTTGGTTTGTTGATAAGATTCCGACTTCGAAACCAGAATTTTTTAGTTTCGAGATCCGATTCAATAAAAGAACCGTCATAAAGGGGGTCTGGACACATTAAATCATTCGAGATCAAACGTTCTCCCCCTGGTGTGGTGATAAATTCTGGTCAGTAGGGACCAACCCATGAGTCCTGCTTTTCACATGACCACGGTTCAAAATAACAAGGTCCGTAGCCAGTGCTGCTTTAAAACAGAACGTTAATGAAATAGAATTACATTAATCAGAATTTTAATGGAATTGGATTTCGAGCATCAAACCTTCTGTTTTCAAATCCAAGACACATATTCTAGGATAAATGTGCCTCCCTATAATATTCCTGAATAATATTTATAGCATTATTGTTCACGTTTAATACCCATTTATAAAGATAATTCTATGTAAGTTATAATAATTCCTTCAATATATCTTTATTTTTATTAAAATCAATTAATCGCATATAAATATATTAGAATACTTTTTTAGTTATCTGACTTATAGATGAAACAGAAATCAAATCGAATAATCCAAATACGCGTAAAGTTTCGACTACCAAAACTAAAACATTATTGCTGTTCGTTCTTCCGATGTTTTCTCAATTTTGATTCGAACCATTCAAATTTCTACAAAACCACTTTATTTTATTTTCTCAGCATTTGATATTCTGGTTTCTTGATGTCTTTTACTAGATTAGATGTGTGTGTTTTCCTTTGGGCAATAAATACCAAGTAATGACTGCTTTATTATACCTGCTTATTTTATTCAAATCAATTAATTATATCTGATTATTTTAGAATCTCATTTTAGTGATCTGACTTATGGATGAACCAGATAGCAAACCAAATAATCCAAATAAAAAAATCCATTTTTAAAATCCCAGCTCCCAAAACTAAAATATTAATGCGGTGCGTTCCACCGATACTTTTTGAATTTTGATTCGAACCATTCACATTTCACCAGAAACGCTTTATGTTATTTTCTAAGCATTCGATATCCTGGTTTCTTGATGCATTTTACTAAGTTAGATGTGTGTGTTTTCCTTTTGACAATAAATACCAAGTAATGATTGCTTTATTATATCTACATTTTTTATTAAAATCAATTAATCATATCTGATTATCTTAGAATCCTGTTTGAGTGACATGATTTATGGATGAACCAGAAAGCAAACCAAATAATCCAAATAAAAAAAATCCACTCTTAAGATTCCATCTTCGAAAACTAAAATATTAATTCGATGCGTTCCATCACTTAATGCTGAATTTTGATTCGAACCATTCAAATTTCTACAAAACAGCTTTACGTTATTTTCTCAGCATTAGATGTCCTTGTTTCTTGATGTATTTTCCTAGATTTGATGGGTTTTTTTTACCTTTTGTCAATAAATACCAAGTAATGATCGCTTTATTATATCCGTACTTTTTATTAAAATCAATTAATCAGAACTGATTATCTTAGAATTCCTTTTGATTGATCTAACTTATGGATGAACCAGAAAGCAAATCAAATAATCCAAATAAAAAATCCACTCTTAAAATCCCCGCTTCGAAAACTAAAATATTAATGCGGTGCATTCCACCGATACTTTCTGAATTTTGATTCGAACCATTCAAATTTCACCAGAAACGCTTTACGATATTTTTCAAAACATTCGATGCCCTGGATGCATCTCCCAAGGTTTGATGGTTTTTCCTCTCGACAATAAATAGCAACAATAAAAAATCCTTCAGTAGAATAAATACGAAAATATATAGGTGGAGGAGGAGCGTAACATATATCATGCAATGGCCAGTGGCCAGGTTTACCCAGAGATAAGCATGTCAGCTTAGGGTCCTTTTGAAAAATGTTGTGTGGCTTAAGCTTTCAAGTAAAATTTACAGTGGAACGGCTGGTTAAAGAATACACCAAATCGATTACACACGACCCTTATACGCAGTCACGAAGTGCGGAGAGTTTGCCAATACTAGTCGCATGTTCGATTGATTCTGTGGATTATTCTCCTTTTAGTGGTTGAGAAATTATATTGATCAATGTAAATCGAACTTTAATATGTTTCGGACTATGCATTGAACGCATTATATTTTGAATTTGATTTTATCGTTTTTGCTTGTTATTTTAACCCATACCTGGAGACATAAATTTCTTCACGTGACCAGAGGCATGAAGTCAAAATGACGTCCAGGTTTTTTTTTTCTTTTTCGTATTTTCTAAACAGTTTTTTTTTTTGAAATTATTTTGAAAATACTATAAATTATCGGAATCCGGACCAAAAATACTAAAAATAAGAATATTAAAAATGCTAAATGTGATACCATTAAATGTTCGAAAGATGTTATAAGAAAAACCTTAACCACTTCACATACAATGATGTCTCTGACACACGCATCGAATTATTGAGTTATTAATTTTAAACCTGCAATTAAGTGAAAGTATTCAGTTATTTGAAAGGCCAGAATCATTTAGAAACTTCTCATTATCTTAAAATTTTTTACACTACTATAAGAATTAAAATAACAATAAATGTTTAATATTGGATGTGTCATCTAATTAAGAAGTTAAATAAATTGGTATGACAAGTGGTTAATAGTCTTATTGAGTTTTTACTTCGTTTAGATATTACGGAAGTACACGAATGTTCGTAAATATTTAAATTCAACAAGCAAAAATGAAGAACACAGTGTTTTAAAATATTATTTTAATAATATTTCTTTATTCTTTTTAAATGATTCAAATTAAATGCAGTTTAAGAGACATGCAGCTAATAACTACATAATTTGTTATTGAACATTTATAAATCACCATGAACCACTAAGTATCACACAGGGCTTTCAGAATTAGACAACTTATTACATAAAAACATCACATACAGAACAACAACTTAAGTATCACATTCGCTTGCACAGCCCTTTTTTACAGAAGGGGGGTACACATTCAAACATATCACAGATAGAATATATAAAGAACAATCATCCCGAACCTGGACTCAAACCAGGGCCGCCCAGATCTAGGGGAAGATGAGCTATCCTGTGCCAGGATGTCGACAACTACATAAATAAGATCATACGCTTTGAAAAAGGATGACTCTGGTTACAAGCATCTGTTCACAGACTTTAACCAACATACCGTTTAAAATACGAATGTATTGACGAGAGGACTGTATTGAAGATCAGAATACCACGTGCTTATGAAAGCCAATCAACAGTGTGGAATCTTTTTGGCTCACGACTCCAGTTACGGGTTAGTTAGAAAATCATTTCCTTATGTGGTTTGTTATTATCGTGACCAATAATACTTATGTGATAATGTAAAATATTTTTCTCCAACTGAATTTTAAAATCTATAAGCCAGCGCCTCGTTCCTTTAATGATTGTAAAGGTAAGAACAAATTTCCCCCTATTTTTTGTTTGCCTTTATGTTTATTATGAGCAATGTTTTATTTCCTTGCAATATTTATACGTATGTAACACAGGTAACGGGTAACATGCTCAGGTGAAACTTAAAATTTCCTTCAGTTGCTGATAATTAGCATCTGCAGCTAATTGCACATTTCCAATTTATTGAAATATTTTCTTTCTTTTAATTTAAAAAAAAAGTTTTAAACTCTTTTATTACTTTATTAAAATGAATTATTTGAATCCTCCAGCTGTATATCCGGCTATTTCGCTATCATTTTTATTGCATACTGCGTTTCTTGCAGTATATTTAGTGTGTTTAATTTTACAAGTATAGTTTTTTTATTATATCACAGTATTATCGTATGACATATTGTATCAATTCACATTGTTTAAAATTTTTTAGCTTATTTACAAACAGCGCATCTAAATGGTGATTTTAAAAATTCTCTCTTAGTTAATGACGCAGTATTCAAGATTATACGTATTTGAATTAATCTTATTTGGCTTTATTGAACTTTTTAGATATAATCCAAATTTTATCACAGAAAGCCTCATTTTAATTGTATTAGTTTTTTGAGAATTATAAAGGATTAGTTAAGTTGTATTTAATTATTTACTTGTTCTAATCATTAAATGGCTTTGCAAGTACAATAGTTTGATGTGAAGTTTTTGAAATTAGAAGCCAGTTCATCAACGAGATATTATCATTGTACAGAATCGAAAAGATTGGCGGTTACTTTATTATTAGCCTGGCGCTAGTCAAAAATCGCCAAATGTATAATTCCGCCAAATTTCTTACAGTGTTTTTAAAGCGAAAAATCACCAGATAATATAAAATTCCACCAAATTTTTTAATGATTTTAAAATGAAAAATCGCCAAATAATGTAGAATTTCACCAATTTTCTAACAGTGATTTTAAAGCAAAAAATCGTCAGATAATGTAAAATTCTGACAAATTTTTTAGTGATTTTAAAGTAAAAAAAATCGCCAAATGTAGAATTACGCCAAATCTCTTTGGTAATTTTTTGCTGACACCCGGTTAATGGAAAAGGACTGATTGGCATAAAATTAACCTCTTAAATTTCAGAAAAACAAGACATTTTTTAAAATTTAACTAAACTACGAATATGCACCCTATAATATTTAAATTATGTAACCAAACGATAAAAAGGAGAAAGGAGAAAAGAAAGCCCGTTATCCAACTTTATTCATTTATAACTTGGAAAGATCTCAAAGTGCTTCGTTTATATAAATAGATTTCTTTAGAACTTGTTGATAATCTAAAATTACTAACATCAATTATAAAAAGTGGTATTTTTGAAGGTTAATTATACAATACACGATTTTGATTTAATTAAAAGCATATTATTAAATCAAAATTATCATATGATTGAAAATTAGACAAATTATTTAAATGGGATAATTCAATTTCCTGATGGTACTTCCTTGAAGTATCATAATTGTATGACGGTGACAGCAGGTGTTAGTTTCTTTTTTTCCATCAATAAAAATTTCCTTGAAAGAAACCTTTATCTTAAGTATAATCGTTTTGTTAAGCTGCTAAAATTGATGAAGACTAAATATCGTAGCAAATAAACGTATAAGAACCTTATACATATCTGTAAGATTATAATTTAAAAATATATTTCACATTTATAATTGCTTTTTCAGAGTATAAAAAATAAACTACGTTGTACTTAAGATATTAAAAAATTTAATAAAAATGTAATAAGCAAAACCATAAATAATCGCATACGTATTTCCTTATATGAAATTTAGTTGAAGTAGGAGTTACTGTTTACTTTAGTAGCATCGTTGAAACGTCTTGGTCTTGTATCTAAATTACTTAAAAACTGTTTATTGGATGCGTTTTTTTTTTCGTTATCGATCTAAAAGGTAAACGTTTATATGACATTCGCTATACATTGTTCTTAAGGCAGGTTTCTGATTTAAAGCTTAATCAGTTGAATTTTTTCATTTATACACTTTAACGAGATTCCATATAAAATTTGGTATTATGTTTACAGTTCATATTCCTCATTTTCATATAATAGTTTCGTTCGAATTCTGCTCATTATTTATACTTTCCAAATTATATGTCATTCAATGAAGCATTGATTGATTGAATGAATGAAGTATAGTGTTCCCCTTGCTGCTTCAAGGGTGCCAAGTCGTCAATAAAGATGGCGGGCAAAATCAACAAACACTTCTGGGGAATAGTTACGGTTACCAGTTTCCGCAATATAACTATGTTTTTTTACTGATAAGTATTTCTTTTTCAAACCTGCTGAGCTGGTCTGTTGAGTAAAGAGCAAAATCTAGAGCATGCTATGTCTTCGGCATCTGTAGAAGGTACCGGGAAGAGTTTTTTTTAGCTTAAAAAACACCCTACGACCTCGCTAGCACGTTGAACATAAGGAATGTGTGAATAATAGGAACATTACATAATCAATATATAATTTAATATCAACAGTACATAATTTCAAACAAGATCCTTTCCTAACTTCATAAAGTTGTAAAAAAAATATATTCCACTCTCCCTTCATCCATTCTGGAGGTTCGAAATATTGTCTTTCATCTCATTTACCGACATCCGTTCTTTGACAATTGCCGACGAACAAATTATCAAGGGAACCAACCTTTAGAGCGCCAAAATAAATGCGAATGAGAATTGCGAAGAAATTCATTGCAGATGACTTTTAAAGTCAGAATGTAGTCGATTTCGTAAAGTAAGATTTCAGACGATTTTTCAAAGTGCACACTGATTATTAAAAATCGCAAACGAAAAAATATTTTCTGATTGCATTCACAGTAAAAATAAAATTGCATTTTCTTCTAAGATGTGAAAAGAAACTTTTTAATTAAAATAAAGAGCAAAATTAAAATCTTGAATTTATATACTTTTATTATTTTTTATTTAACATTTTTCATAATAGTTGTAGTTCATGTTCAATTAAATCATTGTAAAAACCGAATTAGGGTTACTAGAAGAGTATTCAGACGGGTTGCCATATTGACGATAAATTCAATGGGAACACTAATATTTACTTCAACCTAAGATACTAAGATTCCGTCTAAATTTTATCAGATCAAAATTGTGTAGTATTTTTTTTAAAAAAATTACCAAAAAAAGTCACCATGGTTATTACTTGAGTGGGGAAAAAATCCTCGTAATGTCAAACTAATTTTATAAACATTCATAAACTTTTTTGGAATATTTTGTAATTAGCTTTCTACAAATCGTCTGCAAATGCTTTAAATTAAATCTTCCAGTCTATAAAAACATGCCATAATCACTAATTATAATTTATACTATATAATGCGTTTTTATAGTATTAAGGAAAATATTTTGATAACAAGTAAATTGAAGCAGATCTTAAGTTTCCTACATAGTGTTTTGTGTTCACGTCAAAACTGACCTTTTTTAAATAAAAAGAATTTGTCAAGAAAAAATTCTTCCAAAAATCTTGAAGCATGTTTCAAAAATTATTAGAAAAAAAATGTTACTCAGTCATCAAGTATTGTGTATTTATTTAACTCGTAATCATAAATTAATTTTTGGTCATTATACTTGAAAAATATATTGATCAAATTATCTTGAAAAAAAATTTAAATTGTTTTTTATTTAAAATAAATACTCCATACAATATATATATATAAACTTGTAAATAACATGAAGTTAGAATTTTATTTAACATTAAGATTGTTATTAAGCTTAAAATTCTTCAAGGTAATAAAATTTGCATTAATTATATAAAGAAAATATATTAAATAGACACTATGACAATTGCATTGTGTCTTTGTTCGAATAAACCTTCTTCATAAAATAAATAAAAATTCATCAAACTATTCTTCCAAAAAAAGCATTAGTCACCTACCCAATTCAGGAAAAGCCGTAAAAATCTCATTATGGATTTACTTAATAAAACCAACAGAAGATCTTCTTGATGTAGGCGCTTCACTACAACAGAAATAAGATGCATACTGAAGTAAGCAGAATAAATGTGTTTAAGTTCACTTAAAACAGTTCATTCTTAGTCTAAATTAGAACTAAATTTTCTAAGTCTTATTTCAATGCCTTGACAGCTCGGAAATCAAAAGTAATTTATATATCCTTATTCAAATATTCAAGGTAAATTCATCCAGTAAATTATGCACATTATTCAGTCATCTGCAAAAAAAGTAATTGGTATTAAAGCTAGATAAGTATGCTTATAGTGTTGGAACTCTGGAAAATTTGAATCAAAATTAATGTATCTATTATTCATTGCTAAATTGTGCAATTAATATTTAGTGCAACATTAATAGGCAGTAAACTTTAATAAATAGAAGCTGATTAATTATCACTTCATATGCAAGCAAAAAGTTTTAATCTTTCAACTATTTTTGCATAAACATTCATTTTTTATTAAAATATTCTAGAAAAATGCGTTCATCCAATCCGTAATTTTAATCGGTTATAGGCAAAGAATATAATCAAATTTTAGTGAAATCAATCCATGAGTTTCGATTAATGTCTACATGAAATAGGCAAAAAAATTGATTTCTCCTTCTACTACATTAAAATTTCAAAGTCAGATTATCCATAAATTAACATCGATAAATATTTGGATTCGAAAATAATTAGTAATCGATGAAATATATTTGATTTTTAATTTAAGTAACTGGTAATAACTTAGCGTGGTTTATTAGAGAACTCAAATTAAATTCAAATAAAATATTTATCGTCTTTCAAAATTCAAGATCATTAATATTGGTTAAAATTTTATTAATAATGTTGATAGTAATTGGTTGAAAATAAGGTTGATAGTCATTGATTAAAAATTATGTTGATAACAATTGGTAAAAAATAAGGTTGATAATAATTGGTTAAAAATAATGCTGATATTCGTTGATTAGAAATTATTATGATAGCAATAGGTTAAGAGTAATTATGATAGCAATTTATTAAGAGTAATTATGATAACAATTTATTAAGAGTAATTATGATAGCAATTGGTTAAGAGTAATCATAATAGCAATCAGTTAGGAATAATCATGATAGCAATCAGTTAGTAATAAACATGATAGCAATAGGTTAAGAGTAATTGTGATAGCAATAGGTTAAGAGTAATT
>JAOUZG010036560.1:2627953-2661704 GCA_026289955.1 Argiope argentata
ATATGTGTGTGTGTGTGTCATTATAGACAAAATGTATGACAACTAGTTCAAAGTGTAGGAAAAATTGATTTTTAGTGATCAGAAATCCGTTCTTTGATTGAAACAAGCTTGATATTTTCCTCTAATATATTCATAACACATAGTCCAGTATCTTTAGAATAGCTTCATTGGCTCTAGTTTTTATTGTTGTTGTTGTTGTTGCTACTTAGGGCACTTGCCATGAAATATCCCCCCTCTCTGATACAGCAGCAGATTTAAACCGAAAAGAGTGTCTCTTGTTTTTAAAGTAGCGCCAACTAGGACAAAAAGTATGACTTTAGCTACACATTCATCACACTCGCTTGCACAGCCCCTTTTCACAGGGGGGGCAGTCACACATTTCGCTGATAGCACACAGAAGAACAACGATCCGCAAATCGGGATTGGAACTCGGGACTCCCAGAATACGAGGAAGACGCGCTACCTACGTGCCAGAAAGCCGATAGTATTTTCCAAAGTAAAGATTCAATTATAAAGATGAATTTGTGTATGCGTCTGTATATATACGTTGGAACTCTACGGGGTTTGACTGGGGTCTTTAACTGTTAACTTAGAAATACTAAATATAGTTCATATATACTGTGAATTTTGAAGAGATTTTTAATTTTTTTAATGTGTTAAAAGTTTAAGAAATGTTTGAATTATCACCATAATTTTCAAAAAATTCATTAGAAAATTTATTTTTATATTTTAAAAAAAAGTTTGAATCTTTTAAATAATACCAATGTAGCTGTCGCAAATTATTTTCAGAATTTTGTCAATTTTTAATATACCTTTTAGTTACACACTCCTCACATTTGCTTGCATAGCCCCTTTTTACAAGGGGGCTCAGTCACACATCTCACAGACAGAACACAGAAGAACAACCTCACCCAAACCGGGAATCGAACTCGGAACTCCCAGAACACGAAGAAGACACACTACATCTGCGCCAGAAAGCTGGCGGTATTTTCATAAGTAAAGATTAAATTATAAAGATGAATTTGGGTATGTTTCTGTATATATACGTTGGAACTCTACTTGTTGTTGACTGAGGTCTTTCCAAACCGGGACTCGAACTCGGGTCTTCCAAAGCACGAGGAAGACGCGCTACCTCTGTACCAGAAAGCCAGCGAACCTAGTTTCTTTATCTTTTTTAACTTATCCCGTGTACCTGTTTTCCCCTTTCATGTTGTCAAGGTTAGTTTGCATTAACCTGTAAATAATTTTTTCTACAATGTCCAATGGTCCCCTTAATTAATCATATTTAAGTTTTTTTAAAAAAAAATTTTTTTAACCGCAAAATACATAAACTACTCTTATAAAGATTTCCAGCAATGATCCTTGGCATAAATTCCGACAAGATCATTGCCAGATCTGCAAACAGCATCAAATCCAACACTAACACACCCTTCCCAAGTCGGAGGAAGCGGAGCGGACCGGGGAATGCGAAAAAAAAGGCCGGATAGTGAGATTTCAACACCCAGGAGTAATAATACCGGATTTATTTTTTGACATCCTATTTTCGAATCCCGGGGGACTAAAGAAAATACTTTCTTTCCATTTCTATTCTTTTAGCGAGTCAAAGAAAAAGGATTTTTGGAAGACGTATGGAGAAGAGATAGCGCGTAGATTAGGCCGAAGTGGGGCGTTATTACACACACGTTCTAGACTTCTTGAAGGGCTTAGAAGGGCGCTCACCCCGCCTCGATTGACGCCCCAATCCTACACCATTGTTGAATAGAATTGTTTTTTGCTTTGTTTTTTTCGGGGGCGATGCACAAAAATTTTTGAGGTAATTGTTTGCTTTAAATTTATTTCATTCAAAATCAGTTGGTTCAGTTGATCAAAGGTTCGGTTGAAGGATGTGAAAATAATTCTAAATAATTCTAATTATTTGTCTAGCTTTTTACGGGATAACCAAGGAAATTATATAGTATATTTGAATTATTTATATACTTCATACTTTGTTTAAAACTGTCTTGGTATTTTATACATTACCAGCATTCATATATTATCGATAAAATTACCATATTATTTTAGTGTAGTTTACGTAGCGTGCATTCAAAGACTTGACCGAAGTATGAAGCTTTAATTACCGCTGTTTCTACACTAATGAAATGATAGTATTTTCTCTTATTATCCAAGGATTTAAAATTAACTGCTTCATAATTTGGTCGATTTTTATTACAAAAAATGTAATTTCTTAAGTTTATAGAACAAGAAGTTATTTAAAAATTGAGATTTTGCGTTTTTTCCCATCCAGTATCTATTGATAGAAACAAAGGTTAATGTAAATTGAATTGTAAATTAAAATATTTTTTCTTTGTAAATACATATTTATATCGAACGATTTAGAAATCAGACCATTTGACTGTGATTAGAAAAAGCAAGTGTATATTTGTTACATTCTTTGATAAACTGAAAGGATAATTTACACGAATTAATGTCAGCAAACAAAGTTTTAAAATTGATTTTTGATATCAAATTTATACCTTCTTTTTTCCTTTTTAAAGAAATGTCCTTAACACTTAAATAGCGTTGCCATTTTATTCTATTTAGAAATTTTCTATTTATGATAAGAGTACCAAAATGAAACTAGCGTAAGAGGTCTCACCAAAACTTTCTCGGTTATCCTGTAATAAATTTGCCGTGTCAGAAAAATCCTTATAGATCAATGGCATGCAATAGTTGTGAAATACTAACTTTTCGCGTGAATTTAGATTTTTATTGAATCTATCATGTCATTCTTGGAGAGTTATTTGGCGATTAATCCCTGGCTGGCGGATAATAGCCCAAATTCGAAAATAAATTTTGTGTTTTAAACTTATTTTTCACAATCGCGTTGAAATAAAGATTTGATACAAAACTACACTTCAATTACAAAATTCCACGCCTATTTAAATGCTTTTAACTGAGTCTTTGAATTATTGCCTTTACATGAGTTGGAAAACATTGACCAATAGACAGTCAATTGTTGTTGGTTAGGACTCAAACTTATCTATACTATAAAAAAAGTATCTACACAATAGGTGTGAATCTGAGTATCGAATTCTATATTACTCTCTTCGTTTTGAAATATCAATTTATATACGAACAGCCAGACAGACTTTCTCCGATGAGATTTTACTTAAAATTTGATAGAAATCCCCATATTTGATGTACAGATCCTGTATCGAATTCCCGCAGTCTAGCTCAAGCAGTTTTTGAATTATCTTTGTCATAGAAAGACAGATAAACGGATATTTTCTAAAAATGTGTGTTTCGAACTCAGATAAGTCTATACTTGGAGATTCATTAAAATCTCGAATTAAGATTTTTGACGATTACTGTACTTTCTGTATACAACGAATACGATGAAAGAAAAATAAAATATTAAAATGAAATCTGCTATGCATATTTCAATGTATCATGTCAGAACATAATTTCTTGAATGGCAAAGCACAACGTGCTCGTACAAGTTAAATTATATTTTTATTCATTTTAATTGTTTCATTGAATGAGTCACTTTAGTATCACAAACGATCCTAAAAAACTTTCACTTGCATTTATTGTTTAAAAAAATATCACATTTCCCACTTATTTCATTTCATATAATCACGGGCTCAAAATGACATTTTTCTAGTTTTTATTTGATGTAACTAATTAATTTTTAAACTATTTTTAACTAATTAAATAATTATGAATTAATTTAAACTACTTTTAAATTAATTAGTTACAGATTCAATAACTATTTTTTTTAATCAGAGCTTTTGTAAATACAATAGCAATGCTTTATTGAAAGCTGATTTTTTGAGATACTCGCGCAGATTATAAAATTTTTATTTTTCGCCAACGGATTTTTGTCGACACCACAGAAAACCTCATTTCCAAAATAATATTATGTTCTGGCATGCTAAAAAGGTTATATTAAAAGTGGTGGTAAAATAAGCTGGATTTTAATTATACGTTACAGCTATAATCTCTCATTAGCAACCGGAAATTTACTAATAATATTTTTTATTAGATTACGTGTTTTTTATTACAATTATTTGCTTAAAACCAAACACCAATTTATAGTGTTCGTATCCATGCAAGGTGCTAATCCAAACCCACGTGATATTTACAAAAAGCTATTTTTAAAAGCGTCTATTTTTCCAACCTTCAGGGGAAAAGAATGAAGATATAAAAAATATAATTCTCACACGAATGCAAAAGAAAATAAACAACGAGCCAAACGCAGAAAAAAATCCAACAAATACAAAAAAATTAAACCTTACCTTTGGGAGCTTTGGATCTAAAACACATATAACACAGTTGAAACGAATGTTCTTTTAATAAATCAAGCGTTGAACAAGCTACTGTGGAAGCTTTAGAAAAAAAATAAGACCTAGTGTGGAAGAAAACAAATTTATTTGCAGAGAAATTGGATTTGTTTCTAAAAAAAATTTCGTTTGGACCGCAGGCAAGAAATAAAAAAATAAATACAGGTATAAATGAAAAAACCATGAGAAATAGTAAAACCTGAACGAATGTAAATTTTCAATTTACTGCATTTTGATTTCTATGTACTTAAATGTCAAAGTAAGTTTTGTGGTGACAAAATAAATGACATCAATTGATTTTATTTTAAATTATGAAGCTCTTTCTCGTTATTGTGAGGATAATTTTTTGGAATGATTTTGGCAAAGAGTTTGCAACGTTGATGATGACAAAAATGAAAACTTGGATTAGAAAAAAATCGAAGAATTTTTTTCCTCTTAAAGTTAAGTAAAAAATTTTAAGTGGGAAATAAATTTGTTATAAGTAAGGATGTTTATGATAAATCTACAGTATGAAAAAGTAAAAATTTGTCCTTTTATTTTTCATCCACAATGATGAATAATAACAATATACTTTTCTGGAGCCATCATTTCAAGATTAAGTATGTCTTTTAAAAATTCCTCAAATATTTTTTCTCAAGGCGTTAAATTCAATATGGGAATGAATTATGAACAATTTTGAAAAAAAGATAATCTTTTAAGAAATGGTAAATGCTTTTATCGGTCAATTTTGAAATAAAGATAAAATCCTTTACCATTTCTTAAAAGATTATCTTTATTTCAAAATTGACCGATAAAAGCATTTACCATTTCTCAAAGGATTATCAGTAAATTTTGAAATAAAGATAGTATTTTAAGAAATGCTAAATGCTTTTATCAATCAGTTTTGAAATAAAGATAATCCCTTAAGAAATTATTAAATGCTTTTATCGGTCAGTTTTATTCAATTTTATTTCAGGGAAGGAAAAATATTACTTATCGGTCAATTTTGAAATAAATATTGAATAACTAAATAATTATACTTTTTACACTGACTCAAGAATGAATTCGAATCCATTGTGATTGCTCTCATGTCATAAATAGTTATTTTATTATTTTCAGTAAAAGGATTTCAAATTTGGGTGATAATATTTCAGAGTATTATTAACTTTTACTTGAAATTTCGATTGTTACTAGCCGCCTTTGGTGACCAACTAGTTATCCAGGAACATTGGTGTGATTAATTTCAGTTAAAACTTTTATGCATTAAATATATTCTCAACATTCTTTAATAAAATTTATTTTCCATTATATTCAATCAAATATCAAAGTTGTATTACCATATTAGCTTTGCAACTTTTTTTGATTACAAATATATAAAACTTGATACATAATCTGGATAGCATAGTTGTAGATTTTTATTTTATTTTAGATTCCATATACAACACAGAAGAAATTCAAAATCCATTGTTTAGTTCGAAAATAAATATAAAGATTTTCGTAGAAGTATGAAAAATAAAAGATAAAACAGTCATTCTTTCTTAAATTTAAATTTTATTTTCAAATAATAATATTTAATTAAATCGTTTTATATAATTTAAAAATATTGGGCCGTTAAAAATTTAACTTACCAATGTCTAAATTCTAATAATTCAAATTTGAAATAATTTCATTGTTACATTTTTAAATCAATGAAATTAATAAAATTCAATAATAAAGTTTGAATTTCAAAAATTGATATTTATTTGAGAAAACTAACAATTAAATATTAAAGTATATGATTATAATATGAAAAATGTAATTCTTAAAAATAGTCATTCTATTTTTCAACAACATTTTAATATTTAAAGAAAAATTATTATTTTTTATAAAGAAAATTCTTTATTCTACAGTGTGACCAAACCTACAGTTGCGCAAATTAATTTCCATCATTAAAATACAGCATTTATTTGTCTACGCTGCCAAAAAGTTTTTTAAAAAATCTTTAATGAGTATTAATAATAATTAATGGATTTAATACTAGCAATGTAAGAGTAAAAAAAAAGTTAAGTTCTGAAATCATCTCCTTTCTTAAAAGAATAAAAACATTCCAATTTATCTTCTTTATGTGCATGTCTGAAAAGTTCTGATCGACTTTTCCAGAAAAGAAAAGAGAATCGAGCTTAGATTTAGCTCAGGCGTGTAAAAGAAAAGTTGTCGTAGCATCTCAAGAAAGCATCTTGCTAATTAAAAATGCAATTAATTCGAAGATTTACAAATGAAGAATAGTTGTTTAATTCCCTTATTTACAAAAATCAGTGTTGTTTTGAACACTAAAATAAAAAATAAACAAATGAAACTAAAAATTGGCGCAAAATCTACGGGATTCGAGAAAAATATTTAATTCTGAATCCCTTCTGAAGTCCTGTTTTTATTTTAAGCTAATTATATTAATACGAAGAAAGTATGGTCATTTTTTTTATTTAATTATTTTTTGGTGGCTGGTTTTACAGCATCTTATAAGCATGCTTCAATAATTCCAAGATATATAATTAAATATTTGTTTGTGAAATTGGCTACTTGTTCTTTTTTTTTTCATAATGGCACAGGCGCTATATACCGGCAAAAATATTTCGATTCTCGTTAGTTGACGTATCAATATTTTCACACAATTCGATTTATTCATTTCCCATTAGTAGGACTAATATATATATATTCCAAGGAGCTATTTCATCATTTGTCCTCATTTTGTTTTGTAAACATCCGATGATAGATGTAATTCAAAGCAAGAGTTGTAAAGGGTTGGATCATTTCCCTGAGGACGATACTTTTAATTAGTACAACATTCCAGAACAACGCCATCTATCGAGCTTTTGAAAAACTGTCCCTATTAATATTGAGCCAGAGGCCCCACTAACATGCGGAAAGGAAAGACGTCTCAAGTGTTAGCGGCTCCCGCTCGCAAAGTACGCGGTAATATGCCTTCAGTCACATTATTTTCTTACTTCTAACGTCCCCCTAGAGGAAATAATCTAACTTTTTGTTTATTTAATATCTCCATGTTTTAATGCTTTTAATATTTCCTTGTAAATATTTCCCTTTTCCTCTAAATAATTTTTTTTATTTTTTTAAAGAAGTCTCTTCATTCTCCATTAGCATTATTTTAATCTTGGCTTAGAAACTAATCCGTAAATATTTAAAAAAAAAAAAAACTTAGGCATCAAGCCACTAAATCCCCGCTATCTAAAGGGTCTAATTTTTTTAGAACGTTTGGTTAGACTCCCACATATATAGTATACTGGCATATACGGTATTTGTAGAAATGTTTTGATTATCTTAAGTTAGTACATTCTCAATATATCGATAAACTTCCTATTTTTGCTTCCCCTAGGTGATGACTAAGTATTTTCTTTTATAATTGCACTGCTAACCTTGTTATAATAGTTCCATGTGCAATACTGATACTGTACTAGAAGAAAATGTAGGTGCATTGGTGACAGAACGAGGTTGCTAACGGGTTTTACTGCCTTTTAAATTGTGTAGTAAAGAAACAAAGATTTGTTCTTAAAGAATATTGGAGAAATATCCAGATTTACGTGGCACCAAAGAGAGCTTTCCTCGGTTGCCCCGTTCAATTTAGAGGAACGCTATTTAAGGCGCATCTTAAAGGCGCGTAGTCATTTGAGTTCGGAGAATAAGCTACGTGGTTAGCTGAGCTTAAACGAGCGCCTTTTCTCTTGTTTGCCTTGCGAATCTATAGCTTTGCTGTTATTTGAAATTAGCGGATTAAGTAGAGTTAATTCGCTGCGAATTTGTAGCTTGTGTGGCGTATATTTAATACACGTTTTCATAGACAATAAAGTCTGCATATTCTTATCATTCTAGTGAGAAAATTTTTCGAATTCTCTTAAATTGTTTTATCCAAAATATCGCCGATGAATTTCGATTTCTCCTTCTTCTCTATGGTGACTAAGCATTTTCTTTTATAATGACACTGTTCATATTTTTTTTCCATATTCCAATGAGTCGCTTCCTGTCTAATAGTTTTATATACAGTATTAGTAATGTATTAGTAGAAATTGATCGACTCTCTTTAATTGATACAACCTAAATATTGCTACAAAATTCCAATTTCTCCTTCCCCAATATGGAATATTAATTTTCTCCTCTAATTAAAATATTTTTTCTTCCCTGATCCAGTGGTTCACTTTATATATGAGGATTTCAGGTACTGTACTAACAATATTTTATTTTGTCTTTTTTGAGTTGATACGTCCAAAATTTATGTTACACAATTCAGATTTCTCCTACTCTATTCGTGAAGTCAATCTTTGTCTTCTCTGATTATGTTTTTCTTTCTTCCGTTAGTGAGTCATTCAAACGTGCGAGGATTTCATTTATATTATAAATGCTATACCAATATTTTTTTTTGTATATCCAAATATTGTAACACAATTCCTATTTCCCCTTCCACATTAGTTGAATCAATCTTTCCCTTTCTATCCACACTTTTTCAATTTTTTTTCATTATTCCGTATGTATTCTATTTATATACATGTATAGATACTATTCCAGTATTTTTTTTAATTGGCAGAGGCTTAGTAAGATCAAGCACCACCGAACAATTTATTCTTCTTCAAATAAAACTATCTACAATGTCTCTAATAACCCCCAGATCCCTAATAAACCAAAGTGTTCCAAAATTTCTTTTACACATTTTAAAGGTTGAACAATTATACAAAAATTCTAGACCATATTGCAAACTCAATGCTACCCCCACCTTGCCAAAGCATCCAGGATGAACTGAGTGATCAAACCACAACGAAAATAAATTATTCACTGAGTTGAGATCGAAATGATCCCTACTAAGGTAGAGCCTATATTTTCGCCATCCAGAAAAAAAGTTTGACCCGGCATCATCATGGAGGCAACTCCTCCCTACACCTTTGCAAAATGTATCTTTGCAAATGTATGCAAAAGAGTATTTATTTATGACTTTACAAACACATGTTTGAGATATCCCTTTTCAGTAGTACTAGATAAGGGGGATTATCAGTTCAGTTATGATAACAATTGTTCACGTGATGAGCTATACAAAAGGCGACAATCTAGTAATTCAGATTTGACAGTGTGCTTGAGATTGGATCGGAGTAGTTAATTTATGCATGTAATTACAGGAATCTTAGTGGCAGAGAATCAAAAGAATAGAATTCCCAACTCATATAAAGGTTTCAACTAGATTTTAATGAATATAAATTCTTAAATGCATGCATATTTGTGATTTGAATGCAAATCCATTTGAAAAGCAATATGCGAGGCGGATATTGTTTTAAATGGCAAGTCCTTTGAACACTTACTAAAAATACCACAAACTTGTTTTGAAGCTCCTTTTTAGTTAGCACAGTATCTATTACGCGTCGTGTGATTTTTTAATGCGTTTGTAATTCTTGCGTGTTGGAAATCCCTTTTAAAATCTCGGATTATATATTCGCATGGATAAAATTTTCATTAGATTTTCCCCTTTCCGTTTTGTGTCATTCTGTGTTATGCTCATCGCGTCTACTTGCATATAAAGCTTGGCTCCCGGGATGCAGTAAAGTGAAGTTAAAATTTAAACTATCTTCTTTATCTTCGAAACTACCTTCTGCTTCAAGTAAAAATTATGTTGCATATATAACTTGAATCTTTCTAAAAATCATAGGAATCAAGTGTCAAAGATAACTTTTAAGACTATTAACCACTTAACTGTTTTGCCCGTATGCTGCACGTGCATCAATTTATCAAATTTTGATAGCTATAAACAAAATATAAAGCATTCATAAGGACAACAATTCAATATTAAAATTACTTCGAATATATAAGTGAAGTATTCGATGGATTCCCAAATTGGAAGGAGACATCTTATTAGATGAAAAAGAAAATAAAACAGTTAAGTGTGGATAAGTTATTATTTGAATTTAATGATCTCCTATAATAGCCTTTTGTAAAAGAGAATGAAATATAATTAATCATCAAGAAATAACGCCTTCCAGAATGTCTGGTACGGAAACTGAAAAATGAGGTATTAAATCCGGTGTTATCCTGATTTTGGATCAGGGTATAAACTTACAAAGCTTATCTAAAGTTGTCAAAATGAGATAAAAATCCAAATCATTTAAATTAATTTAAGACAGTTTGAAATTTCTTATTATTGTTATTTTACAATTGAATATATCATATAAAAATAAGTAACATGAAACCAAATCTGAATCTATTAACTCTTTTATATTCTATTTTCCACTAATATTATTTAATAAAATAAATTTCTATCAATTTCAATCCATTAAAGTTTTTAATTAATTTTTTTTCAAAAGTTTTGAATAACAAGTATTTTAAATCAAAGGTCACTACTTAAAAAAATATTTAATTATATACCGAATGCAGTAATAAATTGAAAACTTTTAACGTAAGTGGGCGTTTCATTCAGAAAAATAGAATTTAGAAGTTAATAAAAAAAAACAATTTTAGTAAATGAGATTTCTGGAAAGGATTTGTTCGTGAGTGAAGGCTTTAAATAAATTTGATAAGAAATGTAAACATTTATTTTGGGTTTTAAATTTTACTTGATCTTAAAAATGGTTAATTGGTCTTTAAACTTTTGAATATGAGATTTTGAATAGAAAATAATAGCAGACAAATATATTTACGAGAATTCTAATGCTATTTCCATTTAATCACCGAAAAGTTTTATAGAGTGGTAATATCAAATTTTATTCGTTTGTGTTTAATTCCTTTTCTTGACTTATTAAAATATTTTCAAAATTTCAAAGAAAGTATAATGAAAATTATTTAGTTTCACTTTTTTATTTCAGCAGTGAGAGTGATGTTAATAAAATATCAGCTTTTCTGAAATTAAATTAAATTTTAAAATAAGGTAAAATTCCAATTGCTTGTGAAATTCAGGGGCGTTGGAAGCTAAGATAGTTTTTAAATTAACAAAAAAAAAAGTGCTTTTGAGAATTTTTTTTATTTGAATTCCGAATTTGTGGTTACAAATTAATAAAGATTTAAATTTCTGTAGTAAAAAATGTGTTGGTTTACCTTTACAAGAATCTGCAATAGTCAACTGTTGAACTCAAGTTTCAAGCCGACGCCCTGACATCGAGGTAGCTCACTTTCCTTGTGATATGGGCTTGGTTGTTCTTCTTTGTTCTATCTGTGAGGTGTATGAATTCGCCCCTCCCCTGCAAAAAGAGGCTGTGCTAGCGAATGTGTTGAATGTGTAGTCAAATCGTACCTTTGGCCCTAGTTGGAGCTACTACAAAAACAAGAGACTCTCCTTTCGGCTGAAAATCGCTGGCGGCCGTCATCGCGCTTATCCATGACAAGTGTCATTAGTATTAACAAACAGTGTAAATTGGCTTAAAAATATTAACAATTGGCGTTAATTTATAATTTCAATAAATCTGTCGAATTACCCTTGGCAAGTGTTCTGGCAATTAATCCCAGTTATGTGTTTAATAGTATTCTAAAATCTAATTTTTGTTTAAAAGGGAGTGTTCGAATCGATTACAACCAGCATTTGACACAAAATGATTTTATTCATAAAATCAAATTCTAAATTTGGTACATTTAAGCCGTTGAATTTTTTTGTTATTGGAATTATATGTTTCTGACAATACAAACCGACAGACAGTCAACACCTCAGAGGATTAAGATCAAAATTTAACTGTTGTCTACACTAAAGATTTTTAATATATGTATTGACTTTTATAAATCTATCTATCATCGCTTAGTAATTATCGTATTAATTTACATTAGAAAGGCCGGACTGACGGATTTCCAAGGAACGTGATTTGGGTACTTGCGTATTATACTGTCTTTTCTAACAATCACCAACGGTTTAGTAACTCCACTGGCGACGGATTTAAATTTGGCGATAAAGATCAACACCATTGACAGATTGTTATAATTGGTGGTTTAGCAACTCATTGGCGACGACTTGGCGATAAAGATGAACGGCATAATACGTCAGTACCGTAATTTGCACACAATTTAGTGGTCAATAAAAAATTTATTGTAAAGATCATATACACTATCTGGCCAAAAGTATCCTGACACTAATAGATATGGACTTAGAGCTTGATGAGACATACTAATATGATGTTGGTCCTGCTTTTGCATCGATGACAGCCTTCACACGTCTGGGAAGACTTTCACCAGATTTTGATATTTTGCTTTCGGAATTCACTTCCAGGAGTTCATCTGAGTTGAAGTGAGTGCTTGTAGTGAGGATGGTCGATTAAACTGACTACGTAATCTGCGCTTTAATTCGTTCAAAAGTTCTATATGAGATTTAGATAGGGGCATTGAGAAGGCTAGTATAGTTTTTGAATTCCAATTTCGTCAAACTTTGTCTGTGCAAGCCTGAGTGTATGAATGGAGCAGTTATCCTGTTGGAAGAGCAATGGACCTTCCCCAAAGTATTTCCGTACAGTTGGGAGTTCAACATTGCCCAGAATATCAACAAACATCTCAAAGTTCGTGTTTCGAACCCCAGGAACAAATGGACCGGGATCAAACCCCAAGAAACACCCCTACACCATTATGCTTTCACCACCACACTTAACAATTGAAACAATGCAGTCACTAGAGAAACGTTAGCTTAGCATTCGTCAGACCCAGCCGCGTCCATCCAACTACCAAACCAGTAAAGCGAGATCATCACTGCAAAGAACAGTTTTTCATATGTTCACAGTCCAATGACGGTGAGCTCTGCTCCATTGCAATCGATATTTCTCATTCCTGTGAAATGATGTTCAGCTTGGGCACGGCTGCAAGACCATGGAATCTCAAGTTTTTTAACTCTCGATGAGTAGGCTGCTACTAACACTAACGCCTGATGAGCTTTGGAACTCCTGAGAAATTCCCCCCCAACGAAGACTTGCGATTTTGTTTCACTACCCTTTTCAGCATTTTCTTGCTGTGTTCACCATGTTTTTTCAGCCTACCAGTTCATTCTTCTGCAGTTTCAATCCCTCAACATTTCCATTTCGCCATTACAACATTCACATTGGCTTTAGGATTCTCTTGAATATCCTCAATCTCATGAACTGATTTCCTACAAAGGTGGCACCCCTCTATATTGCCACGATCAAATGGACTAAATCCTAGTTTCAACGGCCCGTTGAATCTTCAGACGGGCCATAGGTTTCCCCATTTTACCCCTCTTGCGGTTTCTTGGGGTCCTATAATGATGCCTGTGGACGTGTCTCAAGTTTCCCGCAAGTTGTCGGTGAAGTTTCCTGGCATCAGAGGCTCCCAAGAAACCGAAAGAGGGGTAAAATGAGGATACGCATGGCCCACCTGAAGATTCGACGAGTCGTTGAAACTAGGCTTAAGCTCCTTTGACTTACTTATTGTCTCACAAACGCATAAATACAACCTGACATAGAACTACCTCTTTTATATCTCTCTATTGTTCATTAAATAGCGTCACTAACCAGAACCAATTTTTTAAGGGGTACCCGACCAAATAGTGTACCAAATTTTTTCCGTTTATGTTATTTACATCGCACACAGATAAATATTTTTTTAATGTGTTTGAACTCAAATTCATTTTTTAACATTCTAATCTGCATTAATCCTATCCTAAGTATCCTATGTCTTCTGTAACCAAAACGGAATTTGAGCCCAACATATATTTGTTCTCAACCCCTACTTAGTAAGATATTCTTAAAGGAAATGCGTTTAAAATTACGCTCAGTCTTTTAATGCACTTAAGTTGTTTCTTACCCGAAAAGTCAGTATTTGTCAGTTGTACCTCAAATTAGCTTTTTGGCTAAAAGACATTTTATTTGCGAGTTTTCCCAGGGGATTATACGGAGATTAATTGCCCCTCTCCCGGCAGAATATCTTACTTCCTGCCGCAATGCAAATAGACACACTCCCTTGTCTAAATAAGCGAGAAGGTGATTCGGGCGACTAATAGTAATTAAATAAAACTTTCCCAGCATTTAAGTCCCCGATGAAATCAATTTAATTGATGATATCAAACGAAATTTGGGGTTTAATTGTCGCATTTCTTCGGCAGAATGTGATACCGATTTCATAAAGTGTGCGACCAAAAGTTTTAAAGAATTGTTTGAAACTCTTAAAAAGAAGAGAATGTGCTTTGTATTTCTTGAATTGTTAAAATACTCAAAATATTTTTATTCGACTAAAGAATAAAAATTTATACCAATCTTAAATTACTTAAATCCGAATTTAATGTACATAGTCTACTTTTTCAATTCCTACTATTTATTCACACTTTCCTTATATAAATATATATATTCTCAATTTAAATTCCAATTAATTTCCTAATTTTTAATTTAATTAAGCCTATCGTAAATTCATTCAAAAAATATTCTCTTATTTCCTGATCCATTCCACTTGTTCTAGTTAATTAATTCAACAGAAGCTGCTTAAAATTGCTGAATCAGCTAAACGCCGGATTCTTTCCCACACTCCAAGTGTAGAGATAGAAACTGTGCGGCTTAGCACATTCCATTAAAATTCCGTCTGATTTCCTTGCACGAGTTGTACATGTGATTGACATGCGTCTAAGATCCCTATTAAAATATAAAGGAATATATTCAGAGGCATAAAAATTTAGTCTTCTTTTTTGTCAATTCGTTTTGTCTTATTCTGTGTTAAGCTTTTGCTTGTATCTAATTCCTGCTTCCCGTGGTGGAATAAAACGAACTTAAAAATTCAATAATAATAAATTCTAATTAAGATAATTAGCAAAACATAAAAGTCAGATTCCTTGTGATGAGTATTAGTCCGATTCCATCAATTTTTATTTCATACTTGAAATCATGATTCTTAGATATATCATCAATAATCGCCCATTCAAACTTTTCTGCAGAGATCGCAAAAATGTCATTTCACTGTCCTGTTCTCTTCAGGGGCAAATCCTTGATAATTTCCTAATCTCAATCATTGTGCTGATTTCACTCATTGTTTCATATGAGAACTCTTGAGCTCCTTTCTTCAAGAGTTAACTTCCTCAATTTTCACGAAATATAACAAAATAGATCTTTGCAACAAACAAAGCCTAAATATTTGAATAGATTCTGTCAATTGTATACGTCTCTTTTCTAAATTAACTATACAGAATACATGATGTTTATTGAATGGATCTTAAACTCTCGTTTTTATTACCTCTCGATTATCTCATAACTTTTAAACGAGCAATTCTTTATACAAAAATTTATTTCTTGTATCTCTAAAACTGTTTTAATAACTTGGATCAAATTTTACATTTATTTAAGGTTATTTTTTTATATCAAATTTAAGGTTTTTTAAATTCATCTGTATAAGTGTCTTCTAAGAGAAAATGCAATTTTATACTCATACAAAAAAAACTAAATATTAGAGCCTTTATCTATCTGTTTTCATGCTCACAATGGCATAAAGTGTCAACTAGGACAAGATTTTCCCACGGTAAAACTGTGTGTAGTTTCAAGAATATAAATAATGAGAGATAAACTGTAAAAAGAATATTGTAATACAACAGATTTTTTCGAATAACATGTTGAAGGGCATTCTTGATTTTTTTTCTTATTTAAATGACCAGTTTTTATGGAGTGTAAGATTTATAATATGCATATGTAAGCGGAATGCGATTTGCATCTAAATATTTTTTCCCAAGAAATACATACAATTTTACAAAAAAATGAATAAAAGATTAAAATGGAATGTGCTATGCATATTTCAATGTATCATGTCAGAACATCATTTTTTGAGCGGCCAATCACCACGTGCTCGTGCGAATTAAATTATATTTTTATTATATTATATTTTATTCAATTGCTTCATTGAATGAGTCACTTTAGTATTGCAAACGATCCAAAAAACTTTGTCTCGCATTGATTGCTTTAAAATATATCCCATTTCCTATTTATTTCATTTCATTTAATAACGTACTCAAAATGACATTTTTCTAGGTTTTATTTGCTGTAGTCATTAACTTATTTTTTAACTGAGCTTTTGTAAATGCAATGGCAACATGTTATGAAAATCTGATTTTTTGGGAGAATCCTGCAGTTAATAAAATTTTAATTTTTCGCTTACGGATTAAAATTTTTCCGTCTACGGATTTTTGTTGACGCCAAAATCCACTTCTCAAAAACATCATGTTCTGACATGGTAAAAAACCCTGTTTAACGAAAGTTGGTCTTTCAGATATTACAATTCAAATTAGTAATTTCTTTGTTGCGTTAATTGTAAGAAGTAGTCACAAAAAGTGTGTAATATTTCTTAATACTGAAACATGAAATATTTTTTCTCTACCAAATCTAAAAAGATAGTCGTTTTAAAGATGCAAATATAATAAATACAAATCTATCATTCAATACAAGTAGAAAGTATGTTAAACAACTAGCGAAAGTCGTCTCCTTGAAACTTTCTTGCATACTCTCTAATAAATTTATTTAGGAACTGGCATACAATAGTAACAAAATATTAAACTTTTGGTGTGGATTTATTGTTTTTATTGAGTATATCGGATTATCATTGGCGAGTTATTTGGCGATTAATATCTGACATGGATTAACAACCAAAAATTGAATCGGGTGACCAAAAATCAAATTTATGTTTTAAATGGGTTTTTATTAACTGATTGAAATAAAATTTTGAGTAAAAACTACACATGTTGTCACAAATTATCATCTAAATTTGATATATTTAAGATATCTCTTATTGGAATTATCGCGTTTACTTAGTTCTGAACGTATAAACAGGCATTCAACCCATATTTTTTGGCGCAAAATTTGATAGGCATCTACAATAGCGATGTTAAATAATAGGTTAACAATATAAATCATAGTTGTAACATATAAATACAGATAATAACATATAAATCATAGATAGTTAAATCATAGATGCTAACTATATAAACGTTAAATCATGGATGCTAACAGTGTAAATGTTAAATTATAGATGCTAACAATGTAAATGTTAAATGAAAGATGTTATATCTATCCTTATATATCTAGTTTTTTTTTTAGTTTTGTAACTTTCGTGTTAATATATATTCATACAGACGGACTCAAAAATAAATGTAACTCGAAAATTTGGTGTAAAGATAGAATAAAATTTCATCAGTTAACTCAAAGCGCTTTTGATTTACGTTTGTAATAAATAGAAAGATTAACATTTTCTAAAATTCTTTTTGAAACTCAAGGAGGCCTAAAATGCTGAAATTTTTCAAAAATTGGGTTTCGAATTTTTTGACGATCACTATGCTTTTCTATTCTTTTATAATACGTATAAAAAAAAGTAAAAAAATTGAAAAACAATGTCAAAAAAAAATTTAATTAATCTTTTATCTTTAATATAGCCATACTAAGGATGGTTTATTTTTATGGATATAGTTAAGAATTATGAAAATGTCTTTATTCTGGAAATTTAACCTTCTATTTCAATTTTTTCAAAGATTCTTCCCTTTTAAAGTACGGGGGGTAATTCTATTTATTACACATTCCTTTTTAATAACAAAGAATTTACATAATTTTATACAAGCCTTTCAATTTAAGGCATTTTCGTATAATCAATTATTCACTTCAAAAAACTTACAAAGCATCGTCTTACGTTTAATTTTGTTGACAACTAATTATAATTACACTGTAATCTGCCGAAAAACTCATTAAGATATCTTTTTAATGAGATACTCTAATATACCCAAATCTGTTTGATTAAAAAAATTGCATTTAATGTAATCCTTTAGAGGAGGAAAAAAAATGTCAACCTAAAAATTCCGTTTGACACTCAATGCCTTGTTTCACATTCTAACTCAACCAATTAAAAATTTCTTTACTTTTAAGTCCGGTTAATCCGATTTAGGTTTTACTGTAGAACGTTAAACGCAAATGCGATTAATGACATTTGAAAGAGGGTGGCCTAGACGAGTTTCAATATCGTGCTGAAACTATTTGAGCCCCCGTACAATCCTGCTGAAAGAACGTTTAACTTCGTTATCGAAGACGTTCCCGAAAATGGCATTTAATTAATAAGAATGATGCGTAAGAATCTAAAGGGCAGGCGACTTCTTACGCTTTTTCGCGGTTCTAACGCAACCTATTCTTTCGCAGGCACCCCCCCCTTTCCAAATTCGATTAATTACTCTTAGCAAGAAGACGGGGGATGATAGTGTAATCAATAATTTCTCTTTTAGTAATCTCCTGCACTAGATTCATGATTTTTTTCCCTGCGTTTTCCCAACTTTTTTCCCCTTCTTTTTCTCTTTCTCTTCGAAATTTTTTCTCCTCTTTTTGGCCGAATTTTTTTTTTTTGTCCGAATCTTGATCTTGAACTTTTCGTCGGGATAATTCTTTGGGATCTTTTTTTTTTCTCCCTAAGATCATACGGAAGCACACAAAGCGTATTATCCTAAGTAAAAAAATGCAAGAAGTTGTGAACTTCTTCATCCTTATTCTTAAAAATGTTCAAAGGGGGTTAGGCTAAATAAATTGCTAGTATTGCTTTGGAAATCGGGGGAAAAGTTTAAACCAAGATGAATGCAGTTATATTCAATCTCCCAATCCATCTCCCAATTACACTTCAAGTTTATCATAGTTCACTTTTATGTTAGCTTAATATACCACTGTTAAGTTCTGTACGTTATCTGGTTAATTCTTAGATTACCCTATTTATTCCATAGAACAAAAATTTTCAGTTGATACTTTTATCTCGATATTTTGGCGATTAACCCTTAAATGCATGGAGATCTAGATCTGCATCATACGTTTAAAACTTCTTATACCTTTATGAAGCAAAATCTACATAGTATTTTTTTATTTGAATTTTATTAAAACTATTTTATTTTTCCCAAATATAAATGGAATATTTGGCGGTTTATTACTTTATCTGCTATAATTTCCATTATTGGCGAGCAATCCGAGTACAATTTCATTTCGGTTTGTGTTGTAATTTACTACTATTCACATAAAGAGTAAAAAAGTACACGGAAATTGTTTTCGATAAGTAATAGGGCATAGTTAGATATATACAAACGGGGTAACCATACTGTCTGTTTCACTGCTTCTAATAAAGGGATTCGGTTCATGATCGGACCACCATGACGTCATAGGTGGGAACTAATACTGACTCCTAAGGACCATAACCGGCCACGGTACAACCTTTTTGTAGGAAGGACGTCACTTTAACGCCATTAATGGGAACTGATATTGACTGCTAAGGACCATAACCAACCATGGAACAACCTTTTTTGTAGGAAGCGCGTCACTTTAACGCCATTGATGGGAACTGATATTGACTCCTAAGGTCCATAACCAGCCACGCCGTAACCCCTTTTGTTGGAAGCACATCACTTTAACGCCATTGATGGGAACTGATATTGACTCCTAAGGACCATAACCGATCACGATATAACCTTTTTTGTAGGAACCGCGTCACTTTAACACCATTGATGGGAACTAATATTGGCTCCTAAGGACCATAACCAACCACGGTACGACCCTTTTTGTTGGAAGCACATCACTTTAACGGCATTAATAGGAACTGATATTGACTCTTAAGGATCATAACCGGCCACGGTACAACCCATTTTGTGGGAAGAACCCTTTTATTGGAAGGTGGTAGCTGACCCTCACAATCTCTATATCCACCAGGGTGATAAGAATCAACTATCATACCAGAAGATCTCATCTGACTGTCCGAAATAAATCAAATATATCTTGGAAATCTGCTCCCATATTTCCTCAACCTGATGCATTGTTAAAAGGATTAACATAGATTCCACGAAAAAAGTGTTCCAAAAATAATAATAAAATTAATGTTTTACAAACGGGAGCAATGCCCCATAGTAGGTAGAGCTTTGATAAATATTAATGCTGAATTTAAAGAAAATCATTCCCTTCATTTCCTTACTAATTACCGAAACAATTTATATCTACACACATATTTCCTACATTTAAATCTTTTTTATACTTACACTAACATAAGGTGCATAGATAGAAAGAAAAATATTATTTCACTAACAGAAAAAAAAATCTATAATACTTGATCCATTAAATTATAATCGCTATAATCTTAAGTGTAAAACTACAAACAGTTTGTTTCATTACCAAATTTAAAACAAATGCTTTATTCCATTTCCTTTCTAATTATCCTAGCAAATAAAGTATATCTCAAATATCTGCTCAGATATTTTCTCAAACTGATGTAATATTGAATAGGCATTAACATAGACAGTATAAATAGAATGCTCCAAAGATTAAAGCAACAATTAATTAAAACTAATTAATTAAATGTTTCACAAATAGGCTGGACTTTGCTAAATGCTAATGCTGTATTTAAAAGAAATAATTCGTTCCATTTCCTTTCTAAGTATCGAAACAATAAAATCTTAGCTATCTACTCACGTATTTCCTCATTCTGATAAAATGATAACTAGCATTCAATGTGTGAATAAAATGTTCCAAAAAAAAACAAAAGAATGATATTAATGCCTTCATAAAGTTCACATTTTCATCGTTGTTGGAATTTTGCTAAATTTAAAAGAAATAATTCGTTCCATTTCCTTTCTAATTATCGAAACAAATAAAATACATCTCAGATATCTGCTCACATATTTCCTTCGACTCGATACAATGTCTCAATTTGCGCGCGTGTGTGTTGTATTTGTCTTTCCATTTCTCCACGCTCATCCGAAGTGATAGTCCCACAAAGCCATACCCATCATCTTCGTCCCCGACGAGGCCAGAGTAATTACCGGTCAGCGGAGCGTGGACAATTGTCCCGGACAGATCCGAGGAATAACGAACCCTGGAGATCCCTCCAAGAATATAAAGAGAAGAAGGCAGAATGTGTAAATCTGATGTCTCTCTCGAAAGTAATGTCTTTGACACTCCAACGGCAGAAAATTATCTCCGCGCTGCATCGTTATACAGGAGAGGACCTCTGATCAGGTCTTGGAGGACTATGGGAAGTTTTCTTTTTTCTTTCTTTCTTCCTCCACCCCTTCTTCTTTCTTTCTTTCTTCTTCGTCGTCGTTTTCGTAATTTTGTTTTTATTCTCTGCTTTCATTTTATTCGCTAACTTGTCTTATTGGCTTACTTTCAAACTTGAAGGGATGAAACTTTAGATATTTCATGCTTTTCTTGTTTTCATGTTATTCTAATGAGGTCGCTTTTTCCGCGCTGAAGCTAAAACTAAAGCTAGCTTAAAATATCAGTGATTATGCGGTTTTAGTGAAGATTGCTAATTACCTTATCAATTTAATATTAAAATAAAAAAGGAAAAATTGGGTTGCAATCTTTTAACTATTTTGATGCAGTGCTTTTATGTTATAGAAATTTTAAAAAGTATCTCATTAATTTCGTTTATCACCAATATCAAATACTGTTAGAGATGGATTACGTGTATCTTACTCTTTTTCTTAATTTGTTTATTATTTAAATTATTCATTTGATTTATTTTCAGCCTAGAAATAAAACTGCAAATGCTTTAGATACCTGATCCTTATGCATATCGAGTCCAGGGTGGAATAATATTTGGAACCTATTGTTCACAAATTTCAATTCCATACTACCAGAAACAATTTAGCATTGAAACGATTAAAAATAGATTTATTTTGAGTAAGATAATTCAATATAATTTATAAATTTCTAAAGTTTTAAGATTAATTATTGTATTAACCTTTGAGTTTTAAAAGTTATTCATTGGCACTGAATTTTGAGTTTAAAAAACTGTTTTCTTGTATTAAATTTTGATGCTGGAATTTTACTACAGTTCGTTATAGAAAATTGGGCTTGGAGCCTAGAGTTCACAAATTTGGAATTTCGTACTACCAGAAACAACTCAGCACTCGATTAAAAATCGATTTATTTTGAGTAAGTTAATTCAATATAATTAATTTATAAATTTTAAAAGTTTTAGGTTTAAATTAATTGCATTAACTTTTGAGTTTTAAAAATTATTCAATGTTCTGAATTTTAAGTTTTAAAAACTGTTTTCTTGTACTAAATATTGATGCTGGAATTTTACAACAGTTTGTTATTAAAAATTAGCTTTGGAACCTAGAGTTCACAAATTTGGAATTTCGTACTATCAAAAACAACTTAACTCTCATGCGATTAAAAATCGATTTATTTTGAGTAAGTTAATTTAATATAATTAATTTATAAATTTTGAAAGTTTTAAGTTCAATTAATGGTATTAACTTGTGAATTTAAAAGTTGTTCAATGGTACTTATTTTTTAAGTTTTAAAAATTGTTTTCTTGTAAGTTCCCAGCATCAATATTTAGTACAACAGTTCGACATTGATAATTTGTTCAAAGGCTGAAAATTGTTTATTTTCTAAAGTTTAAAATTTAAATAAAATTGTTTTAAAGTTTAAACATTCCGTATAAGGGTTTTGATATAGCCCAAATTAAAATTTTCTTTTGTTAGATGGATTTTTTTAAATTTTTATTTTTGTTAATTACTCATATTATGAAATTGTTCTTGAATTAAATATTTGAACTCATCAGTGATTTTTCAAAATTTTCAGTATAATTTTATTTAAAGTTTTTCAGAAATGTTATAGTTTGTGACTGAATATTGAAATAACGGTATATATTTCCAGCATCAGAATTTATAAATTGTTTATATTAAATTAGCTTATGTCACATAAATCGATTTTCAATTGCACGAGTGTTGAACTTTTTTGATGTAGTAAGATATTGGCTTCAAAGTTTCAAAAAAATCTTCAAAGTTTATAAATTTGAACAAGATATATTCATTTAATCAAGATATACAGTTTTGAATAAGATATATATAATAGGCAGAGTGTGAAGTAGGAATTGAAAAAAGATTAATAAACATTATTATTATTCCATGAATTCAATGGTATAAAAATATTGAATACAGCAGTTAGTTAGATAGTTTGAAGTTTAGTGTGAATACAGCATTTTTTTATAATCTATATTCAAAATCCGGATGAATATTTTTTATTTAAATAATTTTTATTAAACCTTTTTTTTGTTTGCTTGTATCCATGAATTATCTGCATTCATATGGTAAAATATCCCTAAAAGCGCTTAAATTCAAGGCAAAGTACTTAAGGAAGCCATTAATTTAGTTTACTGAAGCGAAAAAAAAATAGAAAAAGAAGAACATGACGCAGTATCATCATTATCTTCATGTATAGAAAAAAAATATCGCGTAATGATCTGCCGAAATATTTTATCCATACAGAAAAAAAAAAACTAACCAAACATTTCTTTGACATTTTAAAAAAAGAAAGATTTACCCGCAGAAAAATATTGAATGCTAAATATTTAACATCGCCGAAACTTCAATTTAAAATCTTTAATGGCGATCTCGGATCTAAAGGTCAAGACAGTATAAATCTTTTCTAAATTTTCATGATTTTTCCATTCCCACAAAAAGGTTTTTCTTTTTACAGAGAATAGAAAGGTGAATAAGTACTTTTCCTTACGTCCTGTTTTGTTCGGGTTTATTTATTCGACCTTAAGCTAACGGTTAAACCCTTTGCCGGTAAAGTTACCAAATAGCATTATTCCACCTTCTAATGTTTAAAAAAAATAGAAAGTAACCCCCCGATGTATAGCAAGGTAACAAATGAAAAAATAAATAATAATAAACTGAAGAAATAAGCGAAGTCAACAGCAACAAACTGATGACAATATAAATAATATAGCCACAAAGAGATACCGCAGAACAAACCGTTTTCGTAATTTAGTGAATATTGAAAGTCATTTATTTTGAAGAACAGGCAAAAGGCGGGGTCCGTGTCGATTCCAGCATTTCATGTATATAGACTGAAAATCGGAAAGGGTGGTGGGGGTGGAAAAGGGGAGAAATGTCGGTGAAAAAAAAATACACAGCACAAACGGAAAAGTTTAATTTTTTCCCCCTTTATCTTTTCTCTATCATGCAATGCTGAAAACGATTTGCGAAAAAGAAGTGGGATTTTTACTTTTTCTTATTTAAAAGCATCCTTTCGTTTCTTGAATGAAAAAAAAAATTTGAAGAGCAAAAATGAGACGAAAGAGTTCCAGTCGAACAGTGGCTTAAAAAATTATTTATTTGGAAAAAGAACCTCTTAAAATGGTAAAAATGGTTGCAGCTAGAGAGAAAGATATTTCAAAAATGTGTAACAGATCATTGAAATAGGGTTGATGAAAATGTTATGGCGGCTGGTAGAGGATGATGGAAAAATTGGGCTTAAATATTATCCAGTAGAAAAATGGTCGTTATTCTTTTAATAAATATTTCATTTGAAATCAATCTAGATAAATTTAATCAATGTATATCACATTTATGCAACAATCGTTCCTTTTAATATAAAATGATTTTTTAAGAAAATATTGCCATACTATGAAAAGAATTAAGTCGAATTTTGACAAATTTCATCTTCGTCAAATTACCTGCAGGTGAAATATTATAGGTTTTTTTTTGTATATATTATATAATTGTTTGTCGGCTTTCTGGTACAGAGGTAGCGCGTCTTCCTCATTTTCTAGAAATTCCGGGTGGGCTATCTGTGAGATGTGTGAATGCCCCCCCTTCTGTAAAAAGGGGCTATGAAAGTGACTGTGATAAGTGTGTAGCTAAAGTCTTACTCTTGACTCTAGTTGGCGCTACTTGAAACAAGAGAAGCTTATCTTCGGCTTAAAATCTGCTGTAGTATCAGCGGTGTTTGTCCATGGAAAGTGACATAAGTAACAATAACAACAACATATAATTGCTTCATTGAGTGAGTCATTTTAATATTGCAAAAGATCCAAAAAACTTTATCTCGCATTTATTGTTTTAAAAAAATATCCTATTATCTGTTTATTTCGTTTCAAATAACCACCTGCTCAAAATGGCATTTTTCCAGATTTTGTGTCCTGTAGTCATTAACTTTTTTTATTTAATCAGAGTTTTTGTAAATTCAATAGCAACGAGTTATTATAAAATAATTTTTGATATGCTCGTGTAGATAATAAAATTTTTATTATTCGCCTACGGATTTTTGTTGATGCTAAAAACCTCATCCCAAAAACAATATCATGTTCTGACATGATAATAATGATTTATGTTGAAACAATATAATCCATATCTGCTGACATTTTGGAAATGCAATGTGCAGAGGACAATGATAACTGTCTCTAGAATCCATACTAGAATCTTCATTTGTGAGTGCTATATTGTAACATATCTGGATTGTCCAAGCAGGCTAATTAATTAGGATTTCCAATGCTTTATTCCGGTAAATTGCGTAAGTTTGGATAATCTACATTATCAGTGGATGGCTAAAATCTACAGCTTAACAAACTCTGTTCACCAAATCTGTGTTATAATTTGGATTACAGGAATACAAACATGCTACCTTCCTTCAAATACAAATAACTACTGATAATCATTTTCAGAGAATGATAATACTGGATAATTGATTGATAATGCCTAAATGTACTCCAGCTATAATTTGTATGGACAAATGTTACTTTCTGTGATCATGATCTAATAGATAATGATAACGTGCTGTTTATTATTTATTACTTAATTTATAACTAAAATAGACAAAATGCTCATGTAATAATTTAACTTATTTGGAGGTCTCTATAACTGAAATTAAACGTTATTTAAATTGGGGGAATATTGTATAAACTTCTCAAAAATAATATATATATATATATATATATATATATATATATATATATATATATATATATATATATATATGCGAAAAGTCAAAAAACCTTGTAAACGAAATATTTAGCATAGCACTTGATAAAGGGAGCTAATGTCGATTAATAAATGATAATTTCTTACAATTTTCCTACTATATGTAAGTAAATTCTGCTTGTTTTTCTTTATTGTAGGAATTTTAACTACGTTCTGCACAAACTATTCCATGCACATTCAATATAATTATTAACTAGTTTTCTATCAGTCCATTTCCTATCGGTAACATTGCTTTAAAAATGCAGACACTATGGTGTAGTGGCAAGATATCGGCTTTGAAGCCAACAGATTGCAAATTCGAAACTCATTTCCTCTATGAATCGTCCCTGTATGCAGGTCAAAAAGAAATTAAATCTGACGTCATTAGCCAAATACCATCTTGTTATGATGCAGAGATGCGATACCAATTCGATTGTCAACCTCGCCATCTAATTTGAATTTGAAACTAAGAGGTACATCTCAAGATAGTCTTAGTGCTGTTTACAAGTTTTATATTGATATAAATAAACTAATTCTTTAAGGAATTCATATTCCCATACACTCCACTGCTTGTATTTGAAATTTGATTTATTTCATTCGTTAATTTAGTTTTTGATACTTCCAATGAAGAAGTCTGTTCAATGGTAAATTTATAAATGAATTAAATTAATTTTAAAATTATTTTCTTTGCAAATAGATGATTAACTATAAATCCAAAAATTTCGATAAGGCTTGATTTTAGTAAAAAAGATATGAAATTCAGTTGTTTTTCAATAAGTTCTGAAACATATTACTAAATAGAAAAAAATTATTACTTTAAAACTCATAATAAGAAGTTTTTTTTGTAGAAATACTAATTTTATTTCTATGCAACTTTTATTTCTTGTTTATTGTATTTTTAAAATTATTTTAAATTTATTTATCAACAATATTTTTTATTATTTTAGTAACCACATTCATATTCTCGCATGCTGCATAGTTTTAAATGCATATTTTGAACATACGTTAACACTGTCACAATCAACATAATAAATTTAAACAATCAACATAATAAAATGTAATCAACTTAAAAGAAATAAGGATAAACGAATCAAGTCTAAAAATTAGCATAATGAAACAGAGGCTTAACTCTCCGTTGAATTTATTTTATTTTATTTACTTACTTATTCACTAAAATTGTATAATTTAATACTAAGAATTTTTATTTATGAAAGTCATCTAAATTTTTTACTTTTTTCTAATTATTTTATTACAAATTTAAGCATTAAAACTAATCTTTATTATAAATTTCAATTTCAAAAAATTGTAATTTTCACATGCAGATTTCCTTTTAAAACGTAGTATTTTTCTAATTCGTCTTTTTATATAAATCAGAGTTTTGCTTTCCTTACTTTGAATTAGTCAAGTTTTATCACTATTGCATCTGCGATTCGATAACCTTATGACCGCGTTCTTCACCAAAAAATCTTCAACAGTACTTAAAGAATAAATAAATGACTTATTTTTAGTATTTATATAGACGTGCTATTAAATAATATATTTTATTTTTCCACTTAAAAAAAATCTGTTCTTATCGAGAATAGCGTCTTCAAGGAAGTCTTTCCAAAAGAAATATCGAATCACTCCATATTATCCTCAACTTGTCAAAAGTTTTTAAATCTTTCATGCGCGACAGATTTCTTCATTTTTTATATGCAAAATAAATATATAAAAAAAGTTCCAGAACACCGTTGCATGCAATTTATTGAAAAGAAGTTACAAGTGTTTTTTCTAAAATCTTTTTGTTAATAAGGGGGAAAATATAAGCATTTTCATGCATCATATATGTCAGATTTGCTGCTTGGGTGGCAGAGTATATTGCCTTAATTCATATTATTATTATATTAAATCAGAAGTAAACTGTAGTTTTCGCAGAAAATTCAAAAAGAACTCACTGAAAAAGTATATTATCCTATATTTATTGTTTTATTTTGTATGCATTTTGTTTTTACATTGTAATTTTGTCTGTGACGTATTTGAGTTTTTAACATATCTGTCTTTCTTTTTTTTTTCCATTTTGTTTAACTGCATACATAATGAGTGAACTTTATTCCTTAGTTTAGCATTCAAGCAGATAAGATAATTTAAGTTCATCATGCTCTTGTATGATTTGGGCGGGTATAAAGAATAGGCGCAAGCCGGGTTGGTTTGGAGAAAGGAATAATCTGGAAGCCGCTGGATCACTCGCGGTAATTTCCGAAGCTTCGCGTATCCCTCGCCCGGCTATATAAGGGACGGGCTGCTGCAAACGGCAGTTCCTCTCTCGGAAGAGAAGCGTTTCTCTGGATCAGCGGATTACTTTTCTCGCTTGTTACTAGTAAGCTGTGTTTACGTTTGCTGTTAGCGTTGTGTTAGTGAGTGCACTACGATTTACTGTTGCTGTGCTATATTATAGTTGTTTTGAAAACTGTGTTTATTGTGCGTAAGGCTTGCATTTACGCTGTAAGTGACTGTTGATGGATGGATTGTGTTTATCTGAAGTTTTACTTTTATCAAGCCATCCTTTAAATATCTGTAAATAAATTTATTCGCGCTGTCCTCAAGTAAAGTAAATTCAATCCGAATCCGCTATGCTACAAACGTGATAGTATAAAAGAAAATTTCTGTATAACCATGCCAATTATTTTTCTTGTGAAATATTTCAGAATGTGTCTATATTTTGATAAACTATAACTATCCAAACTTGTTTTTGTTTTTCAATGTTCAAAATCATTAACGAGTATGATTTAAAAAAGTTTTTGCTTATTTATCTTTGTGAAAACTTTGTAAATTCATGCACTTAAAAGATTTTTTAACTTTGGGAAATAAAAACTATTTTGGTAAATACTTTTTATCAAAATACGGATATATTCTCTAATACACTAAAAGAAAACAAATATAAAAAGTTATCTCAAAATATGTTCTTATTCTCTTCTAATCTCCGTCTACCCTCACAAAATACTGGTGATTGGGCAAGACCATGATCACTTAAAATGCTCAGATTTTTTGCCAAAAGAAATTTTTCATCGTAGGACAATGAATGTGCTTGAGTTTTGGTATTTATATACATATAAATAAATATACAAAGCAACAGTGAAAGGAACTCATTCAAAATTTGAATCTACAGACGAATCTACAAGTCTATGCACCAAATTTAATTCATCCAGTTCTTCAATTTTTAAAGTTACTATCCTTGAACTATTTCGATGAGTTGATTGATGTATTGGATAACAATCTAACAAATTTTAAGAAAGATTAAAAGATAAGTCTCTGTCGCTACTAATAACTAAGAAGAATGCTTGATATGTAAGGAATGGAATGGGCCCTATGCAACATTGACATTTAATAATTGAAAAAATTTACATTTCTTACAAATTTATATACCTGAAAACTAGAAAATTAGCAACATTTTTAATATATCTGTTTAGTGTCCACAGGTAACTAACTGCCTTTAATAATTTGAATCACTGGAAACTATAAAAGGGGATGCCCAGTTAGGATTAGTTAAACATTTGATAGCCTATTCTATAATATATATTAAAATATTGATGGTTTTATAACACCACTAAAGATTTAAAAGAAATTACGAAATTAAAAATCCCCATTATAGGTTATAATTTAGTACAATGAAATTGTTTCAATCTTGTAGAATAAAATCTGTATAAATTTAAGCATTCAAAAGTAAATACAAAGTCCAAAAAAAGGGACAATTGGACTCCGATGGTTTAATTCTGCCCGATACCGAACGAAAACTTAAATTAAAAAAAAAGATGCACTAAAAATAACAGGCATAAAAGTAACTAAATTCTGCCCCCCCCCTAAAAAAACTGCTGTTGAATTCTGAAGTTACAAAATTTGAGATAAAAAATCAGGAATGTTTATATAAAAAAATCTGTACGCTTGACCTAGAATTCAACTATATACCGCTAACACTTATCACACATTTCACCTTTTAATATTACCGTGGATAAAACACGGAGCTTTCAAGTCTTCAGTTATAAGGTAAAACCACTGCTTGTCAAACTAGACAAGGATATCTGCTTCTGTTCACAAGTTAACAACTGAAATTACTCGCTTCATTCTCACCATTATGTTCGTCGGCTAACCGGCTTAGGGGATGAGCCTGTTATTTGTTCTGCCACAACACTTAGTGTCAACAAGGAATATAAAAAGAGAGGTCAAGGAAAAATTCAAAAATTCTTCTTTATTTCTAACACTTAGAAGAAGATTAATGAGTGTTTTCTACTCAATGCAACTAAGTGTTAGAGTTTAAGTGAGAGAGAGAAAAAAAATGGTGACGCATCCTCATTATAGATCTTTTTTATTATTATTTTATTTAATGGGATGCATTTTGTGGAATAAACTGTACTTTTTCGTAATTAGATTTTCGTAGTGGAAGAAAAGTTTGGTTTGGTTTGGCGGGAAACGAAATGGTAAAAAAAATAATAATCGTGCTTTTATGAAATTAAAATGCAATTGGAATAAATTAGAATGCTTTGTGTTCTAGATTCTAGGAATAAAAAAAAAGAAAAAAATCATTAAGGAGCATTACGTAAAGAATAAAACAAATTGTTTGGTTATATTGCATCACGGAATAGATAATTAATTGATACCAAATTTCGTCAAGTAATTTGAATGATATTTTTTTTTGTAATTAGTTATCCTTTTTTCACAATATTCTCTAACCTTCAGCTCCAGAATAAATATGATTTTATATGAAATTCCCTTTTATAAATATATTTATATGTTCCTCTAGTAATAGCCTTTTGAGAAATATTGCACTATATGTATTTATATTTTAATCATATTCCACAATATTGTACAATATTTAGAATATTAATCAGTGTATTACTATATTATTTAATATTTATCTAATACTACGGTATATATAATAATTATGTAATATTTATATGATTTTTATAGAGAGAAAGATAAACTTGAAACAAAGTAAAATTTTAATATAATCGATTTAACATCGAAATTTATATTATTTATAAATTTTAAATTCAACAAACATTGCGTCTTTAAATACACGAAATAATGCTGTATTTACGTGCTGAAACAAAATTTTATTTTCAAATCTCGTAAAAATACAATCTTTTTCGAGTAAGAAGGGAAATATATTGAAATCTAAAACCTTCTTTAGCAAATCTTTTTTGAACAAATAAATCCTTTTGGGACTAAGCCATATATTTTTTAAATGTTATTAAATTAATAACGATTTGAAATTCAAAGAAAATCCATGGAGGATTTAATAAAGTCTGTATCTATTGAAATCTAAAAACTCCTTGAAGTTGAAAATATATTATGATATAAAAATTCTTTAACGAAATCTAAAAACTCCTTGAAATTTAAAATAGATTGAAATATAAAAAATCTTTAATAAAATCTAAAAACTCCTTAAAATTAAAAAATATATTTAAATATAAAAATTCTTTAACAAAATCAAAATACCTTGAAATTGAAAATATATTGGAATATACAAATTCTTTTATAAAATCTAAAAAACTTCTTGAAATTGAAAATATATTGAAATATAAAAATTCTTTAATAAAATCTAGAAAATGCCTTAAAATTGAAAATATATTGAAATTTAAAAATTCTTTAACAAAATCTAACAACTCCTTGAAATTCGAAATAGATTGAAATATAAAAATTCCTTAACAAAATCTAAAAACTCCTTGAAATTTGAAATAGATTGAAATATAAAAATTATTTAACAAAATCTAAAAGCTCCTTTCACAATTCTTATAAAAAAATCCTTTTGTGAATTAGCCATTACATTTTATATGTGAATGGATTTGCAACGATTCGAACATCGAAGAAAATCCATAAAAGGATTTAATAGAATCGGTATAAGAACCGATCAAGTCATTGACAGTTGAATCAACCGGAACTTAATAAAGGTCATTAATTTGTCTCCCGATATATCTGGATCGCTTTTCATGGATGAATTTGAGGTAAAGCCTTCCGACACCAATAAACCAGACTTTGTTTGTTGCTACAGAATGGCAACGTGAGATGACCAAACGAACACATCAACAATTCTATTTAGTTTCAGATCATTTAGAGTAACCATTAAAGTACGCGGTGGAATCTTTTCTCTTTGTCATTTGGCAACCGAAACCTGTTCTGGTCAGTTTTTTTATGCCATTTTAGCTAACTAAGCGGCTTTTCTTTGGAGTCGATCGAATCCATGAACATCACGTCCTTTCCGAGCTAATTGAAAGTGATACGCAGCAATAAAAGTGTTTTTGATTTAGGGCCATAGGAAAAAAAGTCATAGGATTCTCAATCCAATTTTTTTTCTCTCTCTCTCTCTAAGTTAATTGTAGCTTTTCTTACCATTTTTTGCACTCGCGTTGTCTCTCTATAATGCTTATTAAGGAGTGGGGCCTTGAAAGAAAATATAAACTACAAAATTAGTCAGCATTGTGTGTTCTTATAATTGGCAAGAACCGCCGAATTATAGAGCACCATTTCAATTTATTTCGGTTCTTCTTTTTTTTTGTGCCGCCAGATGTTTTTACTATAGATGAATATTGTGCGAGATTTGTTTGGTTATAAATTGTCGATTATTTTTAGTCTTTCAGGTGAGTCCTTTTTTCTCGATTTGATTTTACACGGTCGATTAAATACCATCTGAAGTAAAGGATTAAATTTAAAAGAATGGGGTATAATCTGATATTTTGTGCATTATTCTAATCAGGGTCTAAACGTAAGCTATGGTTAATTAGGATAACAATTCGGTGTTTATTTTATTAGAAAATTATAACAATCTTCTTTTTTAGATAACGCCAATATAATAACATGTTCTCCTAACCCTAACAGTTCCATTGAGCTTTGCTTATATTCCCAATGTCAAAACATATTTTTAAGAAAATATACAAGAGAACTCCAAAAGGAAATCTTCTCTTGCAAAATACCTTTTCTAAAAATTTAAGGACTAAAAAATTTTAATTAAAAGAAATTGAATATTTCGACATTTAATGCATTCTTCTAATCTTGCGACAGAAGTGTGAAGGGTTAATTAATAATTTCTTATAAATTCATAACAATCAATTCAATAAATCAAATACTGTAACACAGAAATTGTAAATTCTATATTACGTGCTTTGTTCTAAAAGCTCCCATGGGATTTGCTTTTATGCCACGGGCAAAGTATATTGCAAACAATTGTGTCTCAGAACTCCAAAAAGATATTTTGCCTAAACATAATTTTTTTTAACTAGAAGACAACAAAATTAAAAGAATAGAGATCGATCTGATATTTTGTACATTATTATAACCATGGCCTACACTTAAACTGTGATTAATTAGGCGTTAGAAGTTTATGCATTAGAAATTGATAACAATCACTTCTTGTAGATAACACCTATAGAATAATTGAAATTTCGTCTAACCTTAATGACCCTATTGAACTTTGCATATTTCCCCAACGGTAAAATATGTTTTTAAGCAACTGAGCCAGGATACTGCGAAAGAATATTTTGTTGCTATATACCTTTTCTAAATGTTGGGAATTACAAGTTTAAAATTAAAATAATGTTGATTATTTCGACATTTTATGTTTTATTCAAATCATGCGGCAGAAGACAGCAATGATTAATTACTTTTTTATTGAAAATTCATAATTCTCCTTCATACCATAACATAGCGATTGTAAATTCTGACTATTGGCAATAATAACCAAAAAACTCCAAAAAGTCCTAACACACACACACACACACACACACACACACACACACACACA
>JAOUZG010036560.1:2662104-2680905 GCA_026289955.1 Argiope argentata
GTACGTAACCTTGGTTCATTTAACGATATTTATATGATATTTATATAAATAAATATAATATGATATAACAATTAGGAAAACTTAAATACAAGCTAGCTATTAAAATAAACTTTTATGTTATAACTTTATTAAAGATTATACGCTGGCATGAAATTTTCCTTTCTTTCTTGATTAATATACATATAAATATCGTTTAATGAACCAAGGTTACGTACTTTGCATAATAACCTCCTCAACTTTCCTTTCCAAATCATACCCGATGTTTCACTAATCATTACTCAATATTTAACCTCAATACCGATGTTTAATGAAGCGAAACCGGTGGAAACGGAGAACTATGCCCAAAAAACACTCTACAGAAAAATTATCTCCAAAACATAACAATGACGGAGAAGTCCGCCGAGGGGCAAAAAAAAAAGAAAGCCATGTCTTGTTATACGCTGTCATTAATTAGAAGAAGAGAAAGCAGAAAAATATGAAATTGTGTAGCAGCAACTTATCCTCATATTGCTGTAGTCCTGCAAAAATGACCTTAGGAAATGTTTACAGCAATTTTATTTTTTCAACACGGATTCTTTCCAGTGTATTTTTTTGATGAGTATTTCTTCGTGGAAACATTGTTGAATTAATAAAGAATAATTAAAATAAATAAACGGAGGTTTTTTGGAGAGCATTTAAAATAATGTGGATGAAATTATCCTGCGTTTGAAAAATTAATTAAAATGCTCAAAACTTGTTGTTCCTGCTTAGAGGAAGAGTGAATGGAGTATTTATTTATAAAAAGAAGAAAATTTGCTTTTTTCTTCTTCTTTTCATTGCATCCATACTCCTTAAATTTGTAATTATTCGAAAAGAAAATTATATTCCCCGTTTTTATGTTCCCTTTTTTTAATATTTAAGAATGGATTGAAATTAATTAATCGGTCACATTTTACTACGAATATTTTTTTTGTTATCATTCTGGTTTTATATTTTCGGAGTCCATCAACATAATTTGTTTTTCAATCATACGGTTTTACCAAGAGAGAAATCAATTAAGTTTCAGTTTGGGAAAAGTATAATTTGGATTGGATTCTTCATCTGGATGGAAACTGATACGATTTTTTTAAAAAGAACAAAAAAGATTTAATGGAGAAAATTGATTAGTCATCCTTTTTGTCTTTGACCAACCGAAATGATGAAGCGACTGTCAGAGTTATTAGTATCAGAACTGGTATAATGGTGCTGTTTAGATGGAGTCAAAACATATTAATAAAAGTTGTTTTGTTAAAAAAAATACTCTTTATTTATTTTAATTAAAAAGAAGATTTTATATGGAATCTTCAGTTGTTGAAATTAAAATGTAATGATGGTCTCCGTTCAATGAAGATTTTGCCAAATCTTCATTGAATTACACGTACAATTTAAAGTAAATGGATCGCATATTTAAACAAAGCACTGATTCTTTTTCGTTGATGGAATCAAAGCATTACGTTTTTAAATATTTTAAGATGCATCATACTGTATTTAAATTAAAATGAATGGTATGTCTTTAATTGTATATCAAAGATGTCTAATCTTTAATTGAACAAGATAGATCTTTAATTGTATATCAAATAAAATTTTGAACGAATGGTAGATCTCCTGATATGAGCAAATCTTCATTCGTGCAATTTAATGCAACTTGCTCACAAAACTAACTTGAAATCATTTGTTTCCTTTAAAGAAAGTCTTTGCAGATTTCTTATAAAGTTTGGCAGATTTTCTTATAAGTTTTCATTTAGTCTTCATTTCTTTGTTTCAGTTTTGTAATGACTTTAAAGAATCTTTAGTGGTTAACAAAATCAAAATATGAATGAATCAACTAGTTTTATTGATACAGGCAAATCTTTAATCAGAGGCTTGAAAATAATCAGTAAAACTATGCAAAATCTTTCTTAATGATGTAAATCCAGTCTGCTGCTTTTGTAACTGAATTCTTTTAAGAGAATTTCTATAATGCTAGATATTTATTTTTATATATAAGTATATCATATTTCACTGGATTTAATGATGCGTTGAAACATTTTCAAAATTATTACATTCAGGTTTACAAATGGTAAAAAAAATCAACCAACGTTTGTAAAGAAATGGTTTGTATTTTCCTTTACATTAATGTTTAAGTTTTGAATCCGAAAAAAAATAGTTATTGAACAGAATTACAACTTAAATTTTACCTAAATTTTCTAAAAAAATCGCAATATTCGGATGTGTAATGTTTTTTTTTCTGTCAATCATTTGTATCGGGGCTCAAAATAAAAAGATCGAAAAATAAAATTGGTGTTTGCTTAAAACTCACACTTTTCTCCCACCCAATAAACAAGAAAAATACAATTTTGTTCTGATTTAAAGCTGTGAAATTCAATTAGTTTTTGGTATACAACCGAAAACAGAAAAGAATAAAGATGTAATCTTTGCTTTTTATTATTATTATATTAATTAAATTTTATAAAGTTATATTATATCTTAAATTTATTACTTATTATTATATTTTATTAAATTTTTGATAATCATGGTTTGGAATATTCTCCACAGTTGGATATTGACAATAAGAAATGGTCCCGAAATATTTTCTATCTGGACTTTTGAGTTCTTCCGATAATTGGTGCATTTTCTAATTAAAGTTTTGAACTCAGATTTTGTAATTTATTTTTTATCTTTTAAACTCAAAGATTTGTTTATAAGATAAAAGATTTTTATAGGATACTGGTGTCTTAGCAAAAGGTTAGCGAGTTATTCCTCGTGTTCTGGGGGCAGGGGTTCGAGTCCGGTCAGAGCATGATTGTTCTTCTGTGTTCTATCTGTGAAGTGTGTGAACATGCTCCCCTGTGAAAAGGGGTTGTGAAAGCGAATGATAAGAGTGTATCATCTTCATATGAGCTAGAAGTCCAAGTTCTGGTCTCGGGTGCTCAGGGGTACTTACCCTCAGAGCTACTGCAATCCTCCGTCCATTGTAAAGCGAGCACGTCATCATCATCATCATCATTTTATAAGATAGATTTTTTTGAGTTATCTTATTCACATACAATAAACTCATAATTCCTAAAATGATGCAATTCCTCCAAAACAGACGTAAACATCATATGATAAATACAATTATTCTATATGTCATTCAGTTTTCACCTAAACGGTATCTTATGTCATGATGTGACACATTTTCTCTTTCTGTAAGAGGTGTACAAAAGGTTCTCAAACTAATGGATTTACCAGCCGTATATCACTACAATAGGAATTAACTCCATTATTTAGGAATCTATTGATTTCTTCGATATTCTGCACTGTCAGACTTTACACTGGAGTGCAAATATTGGAAGATAAGCAACCACGAATGAGCCTAGACACATTTGGTTGTTTCATTTACGCAGATGTAATGTTCACTTTTTTCGCCAAATGTGCTGAAAAATTTTTAGCGTATCATTTTTGAGATGGAGAGTGTCGTGACAAGCTCCTCTATTTTTCTGTAGTACTATACACAAAACTTCCCAATACATAATCAAATAAATAATTCTATTAAACGTTTTCGATATGCTGCTGAGCAAAGAATTGATATTTTTGATGGAATGAGGCTGTCCTCTTTTTTACGGCGCCTTTTTGAAGGAGCATGTCTTGTCATCTCTTTTTTTTCTTTCTAGCAGCTAAATCAAATGTGCTTGTAAATTTTGGTTGAACAATTTTTGAGATAGAGAGAGTCTAGATACATTCATTTTTCTTCTAAAAATGTGGCCAAATAAACTGGAAAATCTTTAAAGAATCTTCTTCGAGATGGAGAATGTCTGACTAGCTCCAATATTTTTCTATAATATGCACAGAACTTCCCAATAGGTATTTGGAGCAAAGAAATAAGATATTACATATGATGAGATTGTCTGTTCTCTTTTTTTACGTAATTTTTAAAGATAGGGAGCGTCTTGTCTCATTTTCCTTTCTTAGAAGCATTCATCTATTTTTCAAAAAATTTCGTCAAATACGTTGAAAAATATTTAGCGAACCTTTTTCGAGATGGAGAGTGTCTTGGCAAGCACCACTATTTTTCTATAGTATGCACAAAACTAGCCAATTGATGATTAAATAAATAAATCTATTAAACGTTTCCGCTATGCTGCATTTTCAGTGTAGAGCAGGGCATTTTTGTTGTGATAAAGGCGCCTGTTCTCTCTTTTTTTAGTACTTTTTGAATAAGGAGAGTGTTTTGTCATCTCGTTTTTTATTTCTAGTAATTTCGTCAGATGTGCTAGAAATGTACTATTTTTTCGAAATGGTGAGCATCTTGGCAAACTCTATTTTCCTTCACTCCTGTATTGCTTTATATCCGGATAGATTATTAAATAAATAAATCTGCTAAGCATTTCGATACGTTGCATATCCATTGGTGTGTAAAGAATTAGCCTATTTACTATGATGAGCATGCCTGTCTTTTTCTTTAGACTCTTTTTTTGGAGATGAAAATAGTTTTGTCATTTCCTTTTTCTTTGTAGCAATTTCTTCAAATGTGCTAGAAAATTTTTGTTTAACATTTTTAGAGATGGCGAGAGTCTTGCCAAACTTTATTTTTATTCACTCCTGTATGCTTTATTTCCCCATAGATAATTTAAAAAATAAATCTATTTAGCATTTCAATATACTGCATTACCATTGATATGTAAAGAATTGAGCTTTGATATGAAGCTATGATGAAGATACATGTACTCTTTTTCTTTTCCATTTTTTTGAAGATGGTGAGTGTCATTTCACCTCACTATTCTTTCTAGTGATTTCATCAAATAATCTAGAAAGTCTTTTGTGAACATTTTGAGATATGGGGAGTGTCTAGGCAAAATATATTTTCCTTCACTCATGTACACAGTATTTCTCCGAGGAATAATTAATTAAATAAATAAATCTATAAAGCATTTCAATGTGTTTGTCAATGGAAAGCCCCCGCCCCCAAAAAACTAGCATTTTTACTGTGATGAGGGTGTCCATACTTTTTTCTTCTTTTGAATCCTTTTAAAAGAGGGAGAGCTTCTAGTCACTCTTTTCTGGCAGTTTCAGTAAAATACTAGAAAATATTTGTAGAGCATATTTCGAGATGAATAATGTCTCAGCACGTTACGTTTTCCTTCACTCAAGTACATAGTACTTACCAATAGTTATTAAATAAATAAATCTAAGTATTTCAATATATTGTATTACATTTGGTGTGCATAGAATCAACATATTTGATATAATGAGGCGTCTCAAACCTTTTTTATTGAATTTTTCTTACAGATGAAGAACGTGTCCGTATTCTTCCTTCTCTACAAATAAATAAATAATTTAATAAATAATTAAATAAATAAATCTATTAAAAATTTTGATATTACTGCATAGTCATATTCCTTATTGAAGAGCAGTTGATTTCAAACGTTTGCTATGCTTAGCTTGTTTGGCGCATTATTGATGCGCTTTTCTTAGGGATGCAGAAGGTTTGACACTCTCTTTTTTTTCCTTTTATCAGACACACATAAGGTCCCGGTACGTCATAGAATATGTGCTGATAATGTTGTTTTAAAAATTTCTATCAATTTCTTTTTACGAATATGGTAAACTAGGTTGTGTTATATTTCTACAGCAATATTTTAAAAATTTCAGTTTAAATCTACACATTTTAGGAAAAAAAAAGAAAAGAAAAGAAATAGAAATAAAAGCGCATTAACCAAAAAATCGTAAACGGCTTTCATCTAATCTCCGCCCATTACCGGACGCGTAACGCTCTTTATGCTTTAATTTCAGTCGATCACGAATTGAAACTCATTTAGTTTTGGTTCGAAGTTCAACTCACAATCGAATGGAGGGATGGTGGGGGTGGAAGAGAAATAGAACTTCCCCTTTCTCCTCCCCTGTTCTCATCAACCGTTCTTTAATTTTTTCTCTTAATCTTGCTTCACTTTTTAAGCGTGGATGATGCTGATGAAAGGAAACAAAATTTAACGAACACTCCTTTTGACGAAGATACTAGGGGAGGGAGGGGTGGTTGAAGGGGTGGAGGGTGGAAAGAGAATGCTCCAGTGTAGGAGGAAAAGGGAGGAAAGCAAAAGCGCAAGCAGGATAATGTATCATTAATTTTTTTTCACTTGCTCATTTAAATGTATTGATTGTCATTAAGTCGGTTCAGAGCTTGCTGCCCCTTATTCCCGATATAAACCAGATGATAATGATGTTATCGTTCGTAGCAGTATGGAACGATATATATAAAATAACGGAAAAATAAAGATTAAAAAAATATTTAAATAAAAAAAATTCAGCAATACTATCTGCAGTGTTGTGTGCTTGCCCCATTAAAAAAAATCTGCTCCAGCATTCTTATTAAAATCTCCTTCGCTACATTATTATTATCCTGATTATTATTATCATCATGATGATTGTTTGCTTTGTAGTATTTTATTTATTTTATTTTTTGCGATCATTATTTGCACCGGCTTTTCAGTTGGAATGTTAAATTTAAGGGAATTTATTGGTGCTCTTTTGGTAACAAGAGAAGTGCTTCATTGTAGTTTGCTGCAATTTAAAAGCAAAAGATACTCTTTAGTATTAAGATATCGCAAGCAATCCATTAGCAAAGACTTCATTTCTTTTTTTCTTTCGTATTGGAATCACTTACTTGAAATTAAATTTGATATTTTATCCTGACTGCTATTAATTAAGCAAAACGGAATGTTTATCCCCATCATGAATCTGTGTATTCTTATTATTCTTGTTGTTGTTGTTCGTATAAATGATGTGCAATTATATTTTGTGTGTTCAGAAACGATAATAAGAAGAAAAGTATTTCTTGGCGGAAGATCGGGGGGAAGGGGGGGGTAAAATGCAGTTTTTTGCAATGGAATTCCAATTGATTAAAAAAAATCTTTTATCTTTACAAAATAAGACAGAATTTTTATTTTAAAAAATGTTTCATTAAAGAGTTTTTTGTTTAATTACCTTCTTTATGGCATGCCAGTGTATTTGTAGTGGGGTCAATTCACGTAGTCATTTTAATTTTGTATCTATTGCGAGCCATTATATATTGCCAACAAAAGAAAAAAAAGATGTTATGCCAAGCATAGAGTAAAATAATGTGTATTCAGTAGTTAGATGATTTGATAGTGTAAATTATCCATTTCATGGATTGTTGAAAAAATGTTAGTCATTTTATTTGAGGATATCTAGAAATGAAAGAAGACACTTTGAGTTATATGACGAGATAGGGTTAGTAACCAATAGATATTTGGATATGAAAGTAGACACTTTGAATCATAGGACCAGATATGGTAAAATAACCAATATATATTTGGATATAAAAGTAGACACTTTGAATTACATGACTAAATACGATTAAGTAACCACTTGATATTCAGATATGAAAGTAGATACTTTGAATTGCATGACCAGTAACGGTATATAACCAATAGACAAGTGTATATGAAAGTGGGCATTTTGAATTACATGACCATTTATGTTAGGTGACGCAATATATATGTGAGAAGGAAATCTAACATTGAATCTCTTGTTCCAAATACTGACTTGTGGAACATTGAATTAATACTCCAGATAGATTCTAGAAAAAAAATATGTCCATATAGATCCAGCAGAACTTAAGCAATAAGATATTTGTCTCTTAATCTGTCTTTCAAGGGAAAAAAACAGGCTAGGGGCCAATATTCTAAAAGGAAGGATACAGCTGATTAAAGTTAATTAAAGACTGTTTTCTGTGGAAATATTTCAGACAAAATAAGAAATGATGGCAACTGATAACAGGATGCAATTGAAAAATGTTCATTTACTAATTCAACATTTTAGGGTTAAAGGCTTAATTGAGACCCTTATCATTTATTGTTCATGAACTGCCTTGATTGGTTTTTGTTTAGTATTTAAATTAATTTATATATCAAATGAAAATTGTAGCTATAAGGAAATTTAAAAAAAGACTTGTATCCTGCATTGACTGAGCATTTTTAGAAGAAAATAGCTGAGTGGATCTTAATGTGGTGGCTGCTCTGTTGATTGTTAATTTTGGATAAACCCCCGTGTTTTATAATACAATTTTCCTATTTTTTCATATATATAATAAATCGGCACATGTAATAATTTTCTATGAAGACAGTAAATAAATATTTAATTCAGATTATTTCAGTTGAGTCTGAATAATATTTGCCACACTCCCCTGAGTTCTAAAATTGTCACGTTTGCCATGTGATTCTGGTGTCAACATGAATTGGTCCCATTCATTGTGAACTTGTCTACCGAATATTTAACTCAGAAATTAAATCTGTATCCCCATCATCTAGGTATTTATTTTAATTCCCACGAAGGATATGAAAATGCAATAAATTCAACCATGTAAGTTACAATAATTAGTGTCACTGCTCATAAAGGTTAAAAAGGAGACTAAATGTTTTTCGAATTTTCAGTGCGTTTTGTCATTGAAGATTATGTTGTTAGTTTAAATTGTGCACAGATTTTTTTTTGATAGAGTAAACTTATGATTTCTTTTTCCTTTTTCAGATGTTACAATAAGGAAAGTGAATATAACTATCATAAAAAACATTTTCGAAGTTTCCGATTAACAATCCTGAGTTATTAGAAATATAAGCAAATGAATGAAAATAAAGATGAAAATTATAAGGTAAGTTTTTTTAAGCTTCTTTTACATTATTCTTTTATATTTTCACCTCCAAACATTGCCTATGCTCTCTCTATTTTATTCAGGTTATTATGGTCACTCAACAACAGCAGTGCTTTTTTCTCCGCCAGATAGCATATTTGTTATAATTAATGTATTAATGAAATAGGATAAGAGAACATAATCTATCAGCTTATTATATTAAACTGTAATGATATTTACGAATGTCAAATGCATTGATTTTCAAATATCTGTTTTAGCCTCTATCTTTTAGAGCGATGTAACATTCATCGCCTGAAACAGTTTAAAAACCAATTTGGGCCTCTAACCTGAACATTTCAAGTTATATTTCAAAAACGCTTTAATAGTGAATTGTCGACTTTTATTTTATTTTTATTAATTTTTTCTTATATCAGCGACAAATGAAAAAATGTGTTTAATGGCGTTGCAATGCACGTGATTATAAAAAAAAGTAATTCAAACAATGAAAAGCATTTTTTTAAATTTAATATTTAAGGTGAACATTTATATTTTATTTTTTTATTTCTGTATTCATAATAGTTGTGTGGCAACAGCAGATTCGTTGTTATTTGTTTTGACACTTGTATTTGATGTTGCATGAGAAATTTTCATGTCCTTTAATATTAATTTCATGTTATTCAGTCAATTGCGGCTTGCCATTCTTAATATAATCCTCATACAATATTACCACCTCTTATAAATATTTTAAAAAATTTATTAAGTATTGCCTGGAAATAAAATTAGTATCTTTAAGATGTTGAAGTGGAATAAAATTTGTTTTTGTGTTGACATATTCTTCATAGAAATTTGAGTAAAAATATTAAAATTTTGATTGATTTTTAATCCTAAATTTTATTAATCTTTTGAGGCCCAGATCATAAAACTAATGAATTTAGCTGAAAACTGATTAAAATAAAGCAAACAAACAATAAGGAAGGGAAAATAATTTATTCATTTTTTCGTACATTGGCATACAAGTTAGGAGTGGCAAATCTTAGCAACATACATGGCCAAAAAAAAAACTAGGTGAGTTCAAACGAAGATCCTTTGCTCAAAATGTTAAAAATTTAAATGACTACTTCGTAGACAGATCATCTATCCAAATCTTTTAGTCTTTTAATCTTTTTTGTATAGCATTTCACGTGATTTTTAATCTTATATTTCGTATGGTTTCATTTGCTGATAGTATAACAACTTATACCATGTTAAAATGATTATGATTCTCATCCCACTTGGTTTAGTTAATCTAATAAAATCAATGTGTGCATCACTGGTAATAAAGGATAAAGAATAAAATTTTCTTTTCAGCGATGATACTGTTCAGATGGTAAATGACGTAAAGGTCTTAACACTTATTTGAAGCTTTTTACCTTCTAATATACCGTATGGTGTAGATTATCTTCCTAGTGGACTTTCAAAGGAAGGCGGTTCTATGATATTTTGATTGATAATAGAAGGTATAGACGAATGGAATTTTATTTTAGAGCCTTCTGGTGTAAATTTGCTTTTGGTAAAAAGTTTTGCTTAGTATTGAGATAAAAACTTACAAAGAATTTCAATGTTTTTATCCTCTAATACACAGTATAGAAAAGATTGCCTTCCTGGTGGACTTTACGGGGAAGCAGGTACCTTATTGTAATTTAACCGATAATAAAGTGGATAAGGTGCGCTTTCTTTTAGAGACCTTGAAGTATCTTGGTGGCATATGAGGTGGGATTTTGTCTCACCCTCTAATATATGGGCTAGATTACCTTCCCGAAAGAATTTATGAGAAAATCCCCCCCCCTAATTGTAATTTCCCAGGATAAACCAGTGAGAGAGTTCTTCTTAAAACTTTCTTTCTAATAAAGGTATTATCCCAAGAACGACTTGTTTAGAATTGACGTACAATAGTTACAAAATAATAACCTTTGATTTGAATTTTGAATTTTAATGAATACATTGCATTTTTTGGCGAATTATTTGGCGCTTAATCCTGGCATGTGGTTCATAACATCCAAAAATCCAATTTTTGATTTAGATAGGATTTTCTCAACTAATTGAAACCAAAATTTGATTGAAAATCTGCACTTAACATTACAAAATCCCATTCCAAATTGTATGTATTTAACTTGGTGTTTTTTTAAGTAATTGAGTTTGTGTTTTTGGATATATAGACCAATAGATGGTCAAACCCTCTCTGAATTTGTCTCAGACATTGCTGGGTGGCTGCGCTGTAAATGCTAAATCTGATTGACGAATCTTATCTACCTGCCTCTCTTGGTTTTATGATTATAGAGTTTAATTATATTCAAAGAGCTATGCAAAAGAAACTTCCCTCTTTGCTTAAAATTTAATAGAAATGTTTAAGTTTGGTGTAAAAACCATGTATCGAATTTCACTCGTCTATATCTAAGCATTTTTGAGCTATCCTTGTTACAGATAGATATTCAAACGGGAGTTTTTCCCAAATGTGCCTTTCTTACCGAATGGGATCTAAAGTTTGCCAAATCTTGCCAAGTTTAGCCAAAATCTCGTGTTCGAATGTTTTGAAGGATTACTATTCTTCTATACTACTTATGTAAAAAAGAAAAAAAAATCACCAGTCACGCTGACCGATAACATTCAATATATAGCTAGAATAGTTCACCAATTTGTGAACAATTATGGTTAAAAAAAGGTAAAAAGAAGCAAAGAATATAAAATCATCATATATTTCCCAATACTCAGCCATGCATGGAAAACGGCATTTATAACAAGCGCGTAATCAAAATATATTGTTTATTTTTAAAAAATATTACCAAATTATACAACAAATACAAAATGCTAATTACCAAAATACTGAAATATATGAAAAATATAGCCTCCATAACAAAGCCATTTTGTTGTTATTGTTACTAATGGCACTTACCATGGACAAGCCATCTGACGGCCGTCAGAGATTTTAAGCTGATTGAGCGTGTTTTTTTTCAGTAACGCCAACTAGGGTCAAGAGTATGTCTTAGCTACTTCCTACGTCACATTCCTTGCACAACCCCTTTTTAAAGAGGGGCACATTCATACTCCTCACAGATAGAACACAGAAGAACAACCATGCCCGAACAGAGACTCGAATCCGGGATCATGGGAAGACACCCTACCCCTATTCTAGGACGCCGGCTAAAGCCATTCAAAATCATTAACTATAAATATTCATTTATCGACAGAGATTTAAATTTGCAAAGACTTGAGAAAAACGTATATATTAATGTCTCTATAAAATTAAAGCAAAAATCAAATGCTCTACTTTTTAAATAAATGAATTGACGCTATTTTATAGAAGGAAAAAAATTTCGATTTTAAATGTGTTGTTACAAAAAATGTATAAAATTGTAATCCTAGAAGGTTTCGAAAACCCTTTTTGTTTGTCACAGAAAAGGAAGAATAAAAATCAAACGGATACAATATCTTTTGAATTATAATAACAATAATAACAAAGTCTTTGACTTTCACGACATAATATAAATCATTAGAGCATTACGGTTTACACAACTGAATCGGAGCCTCAAATACAAATTCAAATTTCCACCATTTAGAAGAAGAAAAAAAAATTTTTTTTTAAGTGTCAAATACAAAAACCGGAAATGTCAAGTGAGGCTAAAACTCATAATAATGAAGAATCGTCTGCCCAAAGCAAATTAGCGGTTGTGGAGTGTTTCCCCTAGTTTCAGTAATCCCGATGTATTCTCCCTACCCCCTTTTTTTTCTCTGGAAAAATTTTTCCATGTTTAACATTCATGATGAACGAAAAAATGCAAATCCTTGCTTGAAATATTCATGAGCAGCGCATGAATTTTTTCCCCTTCTAACACATCCCGAATTTCAGATAACTTATCAGACAGCGTGAAATTTATGCATAACTGGGATATCTTTTTTTATTATTATTAATACTTTTATTATTTTTCATTTTTCGGTATTATGCTTGGAATCAATGTATAAAGTATAATAGCGGTAGAAGTTTAATTAGCTGGGCTTTAATGAAGGGAGGGTTTTCACAACAATAGCTTATCAACGGGCAGTATCCATTTATTTGAAGAGAAAATGTCCTATGCCTTTATTCAATACTGCGCGGAAAAGGCCTGTGGTTTTGGTTTTCCATGACAGAGTAGCATGGTTATCGATTCAATAAAATGATTAGTCTTTGCACAATTTTTAGCCGGTTATGGCCAACAATTTCACGATTCTTTAAAAAGGTGATAAATTACAGGTTTTGGAAAAGTTGATTCTTTTTTTTCTAATCATTTTACGCATTTATTTAATTTTTTTTTTTCGATTTTCCTGAAATTATAATGAAGTCTAAAATTAATTCCCGCTCGTAGAAGTTTGATGAAATAATTCGTGGATTGATGAAAATTCTCAAGAGCTATTTTTAATTAAACTGAGAGATTAGTATTCGGGGCAAAAAAGGGGAGGTAAGGGGGCGTTTCAAAAAGTATGTGATTTTGTGGAAGAGATTCTTGTTAAAGGATTTAAAGCTTAATATCTCATTTGTTTTAAATGAATTTTTTTATGTATTGGATGTGCTTTTCAAAATATATCGAAAAGGTGAAGATTTTGCATTCTCTGTATTTAAGTCATATAAAATATTAAGTCATTAAAAAAAATCTAAGTAATTTCCAGAGTTTTTACGTATTTGCATTTTTATAAAATCAATAATGAAACTAAATAATATAATAAGTCAGCCTGTTACAAAATGCGCTTTATAAGGGAAAATCTTTAATTTAGGAATGAACTGTCTTAGAGTATTAAAATGAACACAGTTGAGTGTTATAATGTTCGTCATTTCTTTTTAAGTGACATCGATATTAAATAAAATTGTAATAAATTAACCATCGAAAAGGAACTAAACAATTTGTTTAGGACAATTTGCTTTTCTTAATGTTTATTTATTATATCAAAGTTATCTTAAGTTGAAGTGTTATAAATTAATTTCGTTATATTTTGAAAAGACGCAATATTTTTGAACCGCTATCATGCACCGAGAGTGACGCATGAAATCATGATTCCTCTTTTAAGGGTCTAAGGAGAGATAAGTGAATTTCGGCATCAGATTTAAGTGACACTACATCCACAATGTATATGTAGGATTCAAATCATCAATTTAATCAGATTCCGAAATTTCAACCTTCCGATGTCGATACCAGGATCTCACCAATATTTACTAAAAAGCCTTTGTTTTGTTTATATTTTATTTTGTTATAAACAAGAGGAAACATTTTACTTGTAACGAAAACATAGTTAGGAATGCAGGTGGCTTGAAGTTAATTAAACTGTTGCAATAGGGAGTGCTGTGGTTGATCTTTTGTTAACATATTGAGCATATTTTGCGTTTTTAACATTTTTAGCATTTTTTTGTATTATTTAGGTAATCTATGACTGGCAAATAAAAGTTGAAAGGCTGTTATTTCAATGGAATATAGACCTTGAAAAGGAATTATTTAATGTCAGTTTATTGAAAATGACTAGTAATTATAGATGAACTCTATCAATACTGTAACGCCTAAAACTTGTTCAACAAAACAATAGTGGGAGCCTGAAGCATTCTGATATCACTGAAAAATTCTCCTCCCTTTTTTTTATTAAATGTCACAAATTGAATACCTGAAGTGCGTGCTTAGTTGGATAAATATACTCACCCAGATGAGTTTGAATAGCAAAGAAATAGTCTACGAACTCCCTAAAGAGAACTGAGAATAAATTTACTTATTACTCATCAGCTTAGAAGTATCTCCTTTTGTCCTCTTAAAAATGGAATTGTCATTGGGGTTTCTAAAGAGTTTTTTTTAATCATTAAAAAAGAAGCGTGGTTGTTCTATGTATTCTGAGATACGTGAACTGGAAGGATTTTAGGAATGAGAGGGTTAAATGGTACTCAACTGACTTGGGAAAATTAAAAATTAAGATCAAGCATCAAACTCTGAGGTCATATTTCACATGAGATGGCACAGGACAGCTTACAGATTTATAAGTTATTTATAAGTTATTTTCAGATCTTTCTTAGTTTCTTCTTATTCTTCCTATTTTTCATGCAGCAAGCACTATTCCCAAACCATATTTCAATAAAAAAAATTAGAGATTTTGTTATTGAATTCGAAGAGTTTAATAGTAATTTTTCACAGTTATTCCAAAACCATATTTGAATATAAGCGATTAGAGATTTTATCATTGCATTCAAATTATCTGCACGAGGATCCGTTATCTGATCGAGGATCTCAAAAAATCAGCTTTATAATAAAGTATTGCAACTCCATTTATAAACTCTCTGATTTAAATAATAATAATTTAATGACTACAACAAATAAAATCTAGAAAAATATAGCTTTGAGCATGTGATTATATGAAATGAAATAAATAGAAAAATGTGATATTTTTTAAGCAATAAATGCGAGACCGTTTTTTTTTTTTGGATCGTTTGCTAAAGGGACTAATTCAATGAAACAATTAAAATGAATTAAAAATGTAATTTAACTCGAACGAGCACGTGGTGCTTGTCCACGAAGAAATGATGTTCTGACATGATACGTTGAAGTATTCATAGCATATTTCATTTTAATCTTTATTTAATTTAAAGTAAACTTAGAAGTGAAAATAACCACTTCGTATACAATGACGTGTCTCACACGCACATCGAATTACTGAATTTTTATTTTCAAGTCTGTAATTAAGTCACAGAATTAAGTATTTAAATACGAAAAAATCAATATGAAACGATTTGGTATCCCAAATGCTCCATATATTATTAAAAAACAAATTAACAATAAATTACCAAAATAGGATGGGTTATCTAATCAGAAAGTTAAATAAACTCGTATGTCAAGTGGTTAAAGATCTGACCATTTTAGGCGTGATTATATGCTTTTTTGATTAATGAATAAAATTTCATTTCCTTTATTTTTCCTTTCATTATTATTCACTTCAAATTTCTTCTTTTTCTCATATCATAAAGGCCAAGTCCCTAATATTTCAACCCCCATTTGTTCCTGATCAATAAAACTTAATACCGGAATACTTTCTTCCGAGAATCCGTTTTATAGTGCAACCAATCTAGTAACCAATTCAGTTCGAATAAATAAAACAACTGACACCAAACCTATAAACCGTAATTTCACTCCTAAATTCCGTTCGATAATTTAGCATTTCAATCTAATTTAAAAATCCCCCCTTTTCCATTTTCCCTACTTACATAAAAGTCGTTAAATACGGAGCGAAACTAACATGTAGAACGATAATTACAGTTCTGAATAATGAAGTCTTCGAAAATTATAACAGCAGATATGCCGCGACCTCTTCGCATCCATTTTCGTTCCTCCGTCGCAATTTGCATGTGATGAATATTAAACTTACAAGATAACACTCAATTAGTACAGCACAGCGATGTGAATCGTGCGAATTCACTGGGCCTTTCCTTCACGCTGGGCTGCTCAAAATCAAAACAGTTTCGGAGCTGTGAAGTCGGAATTACTTTCCTTCCAGTGGCGTTGTCCGAAGTCCTTAATTGAACAGTTCGAATTCTTGGATAAGACATGCCCTGAAATCGCAAACATGATGATGATAGGGATGAATTAAAGTTGCTGCCGGACTTTGGGCCGGAGTTTCCGTTCTTCATGCGCAACATCTGGGAGTTGCAACAACTTGGCAATTCTGCAACCGTTGGAAAATATTCCCCAACTTTGTGCAATAAAGCTGAATAATAATTATATTATGGTGCGATGTGCAATAAAGTTATTGAAGTTATTTTCCATTATTTTTAGATATGGGAAAACAAACGAAAAGATTTATTACCATGAATACAATAAAGTGCCTTGTGTCCTGCAAATACATTTTATATATTATTCGAAATAGAATTTTGGTAGCTTCTATGTCATTGGATGATATTAACACTTTGGTGACCGGCAATTTTACACAGAAACTATGTCATGCCACCGACTACTTTTTTGTAATTGAATATGAAATTAAAGCATTCTAAAAAAAAAACTCCAATGAATTTTGTTGAATTGGAACATCAAAAAGTTCTTCGCCGACACGTTCCGTCATGGTTGAAATTTTTGGAATTTTACTAAAATTCTAATAAAAATGTAAACACTAGGAAAAGTAATTTTTCTGTTGTAGAGCAGACAAGACTAAACACGATACGCCAATTTTTTGCAATGTTCTATATCGCCCTCGGTGTTATAAATTGAAACAGATAATGCATGTGCAATGACGAGTTAACTCGTCACCGGTCAACAACGTTGGACATGAAAAGACGAGTTAACTCGTCACCGGTCAGCAAAGTGTTAAATATTTGGTATTGACTCGAGATTGTGTATCCATAAACATTCACATAAGTATAAATGAAATCAATTTGTGAAGTTATTTAAGATGCCTATTGAACGGATATCATAATCATCAAGCCGGCTTTCTGGCGCAGAGGTAGAGCGTCTTCCTCGTGTTTTGGTAATCCCGGGTTCGAGTCCCGTTTCTGACATAGTTGTTCTTCTGTGTGCAATGCGTGAGATGTCTGAATGTGCCACCTTGTAAAAAGGGGCTGTGCAAGCAAAAGTGTGATCGGTGTGTAGCTAAGTCGTATTCTTGCCCCTAATTGGCGCTACTTCAAAAAACAAGAAAAGCTCTTTCGGCTTAAATATGCTGTTGTTTTGCTCAAGGGGGCTTATCCAATATGACATTCAGATGTTGAGAATAGCACTTGAGTTAGCAACTCTGAATTCCAATCTTTTTCAGATGTTCTAATTTGAGAAGATGAAATATGAATAATTCGAAAATATTAAATATGAAATCATAATCATTTCAGATGTTGAGAATAGCACGTGAGTTAACAACTCTAAATTCAAATCTTTTCCAGATATTCTAATTCGAGAAGATGAAATATGTATAATTCGAGAATATTAAATACGATATCATAATTATTTCATATGTTGAGAATATTCTGTGAGTTAGCAACTCTAAATCCTAATCTTTTTCGGATGTTCTAATTCGAGAAAATAGAACATGATACCATTATTATTTCAGATGTTGAGAACAGAACCTTAGTTAGAAACTAATAAATGCCAATCTTTTTCGAATGTTCTAATCCGAGAAGATGAATTATGATATCATAATCATTTCAGATGTTGAAAATAGTACGTGAGTTAGAAACTCGAAGTTCCAATCTTTTTCGGTTGTTCTAATTCGAGATGATGAAATATAAAACAAAACGAACGCTATTTCAAAGCGGGTCTTATAGAGATGGTGGTATATGCATAGATGAACTTTAAAAAACGCCCTAAAAGTTAACGGTTTCATTTGGAATAAAATTTTAATGCTAAAAAGATTAAAATGAAATCTGCTATGCATATTTCAATGTAACATGTCAGGCTTTGAACGGTTAAGCACCACGTGATCCTGCAAGTTAAGTTATATTTTTATTCATTTTGCTTCGTTGATTAAGTCACTTTAGTATTGCAAATTTCCTAAAAATATATTTTTTGAAATCAGGGAGATTTAAAATATAAAGAGTAATTAAATTCTAGATTTCGAATATTTTGAAGATTACTTTGTTTCCTATATACTATGTTCAAGACAAAGTAAAAATTCTGCCTTGTAAAAAGAAATGTTGTTAAACGGATGAAAAAAAGGCTAAAATACAAAATATATCATTTAGCATTCCTGATTGACAATTTATGAAAAAAGTTTTAAAACATTTTTGTAAGTTTCATTGGTTTAAAGATATTACTTATCTGAAAAGGGCAACATTGCATTTTATTCCATTTACAGTCATTCTTAGCATTGATAAATATTACCATAATAAATAACCGAACTCCGCTTGTCTAAGAAATCAAATCTTAAAAAGAAAAAAGATTATTTATGGATTTATTGCATACCAAATATTTATCTTAATGAATTTAATACTTCATTATCATTTTTTTCAAAGCAGGAATATATATATCATACTGCAAATACGACAACCTGAAAAAGACAACACCCTCAATCAAATCTAAAATAGACGCAAAATATTTCAAGCTTTATCGCCCAAACCGATAAACATTCCTTTCATTATTCAGATCCTATTAACTATGATAATATCGACACAATACAAAAAAGGCTGTATATATATATATATATATATATATATATATATATATATA
>JAOUZG010036560.1:2688130-2705061 GCA_026289955.1 Argiope argentata
TGGCCTATATAATAATTAAATTATATATATATATATATAATTTATTATAAATATAATGAAATATAATTTAATTATTAAAAAAGAAAAGAAATTGCTTTGTCATAATTCGAAAAGTAGTTGAAATTAGTTTAGTCTTATGAAACGTTTTTTTATCGGTGATTATGTTCTTGTAAATTTAGAATTAAATTCAGTTTCAAATAATCTTAAGTAATTTTGCAGATTTTTAAGTATGTTCTTTATTTACAATTATTGCAATTGTTGTTGTTTTTTCAATGAAATTGGAAAGAATCAACAAATTAGAAAAAAATTATCATACCACCACTTTAAACAGTTGATTGTATTTATTTTTAAAAAAAGCAAATGCATCTTACTATATACTCCAAAAATGATTATACCAGATATCTATCAAAAATAATGATTCTTAATTAATGTTAAATATATTTTCATAATTTTAGGAAAATATTAAAAACAACTTAATAAGAAACATATAATATTGTTATTAAAACTTAATAGTTTTTGAATACGTAATTTAATTATATTTTTTATGCATTATATTATGTTTCGTTATTCCTCCTTTTGATACAATGCTTCGTTCTTTAAATTGTACTTTTTGAGATAAAAAATAATAATTAAATAAATTCAAACCAAAAGACCTGCTTTTCGACCAACACATTTATTAAATGTACTTAATTTAATTAAAAGAATGAAAATTTAAATGTTCTAACGATTTGTACAAATTATTATCATTGCAATATTTATAAATCTGGGGAAATTTCTAAAATTTCATTTCAAAACTTTATTTAAAACCCTGAGCTATAAATTTAATGTCATACATACGTGTTATTTAAATTTATTGGAAAATTAATTATGTTGTAAATGTTGAGTTGAAATAACGTAATACAAATATACACAACTTCTATCAGATAATCAGATTAATATCTTTTTATTTTATTTAATACTAACTATACATTTCTCCTATAATACAAGAATGCGAAATGGCAAAATTACACTGAACCGAATTAGTAAGGCAACACATTGTGAATCTTGTAAGCAATGTCCCAGTAGATTAGAATACAAACTGCAATTAGATTACAGAAGTCTCACTGAGTTAAGACTTTTCATGAGACATATACTTCTTCAATACTTAAAACCAGAATTTATTTTCTCCTTTAATTGAACTTTATAGAAATATTCTTGACTTATTCTACTGTTTCACACTAAATATGAGAACTAATGTCATAGCTCTATAAATATTATAATGTCTTTTTAATCATATAGATCTGTAGACTGGTAACTAAAACTATGATATAAGCAAGAGTCTTACTTGCTTATATCATAGTTCTAGATATTATCATAGCTTATTAGAAATTAAAAGCTGATTTTCTAGCATAAGGATCTCATTAAAATATATGAGTCCTTTTATAGAAAAGGAATTAAGTCTTTTATTCCATAAAGTATCCCAGAAGTAAAGTACATGTACCTAGGTTAATTCAAATATTCTTCTCTATTTTAGAAAAAAGACTTATAAAAAATTCGACTTCTTTTCTATCATATTTATAAATTAAAAAAAAACAATGTAAAATCCTTGCGATTTCTATCCTTTAACATGAATTAAATTAATATAAAATATATGATTATTAATTGCAACAATTGCGATTTTTTAGTTATAATATACTGATCAATTACGGATTAAATCTTTTATTCCGTAATGTACCCCAGAAGTAAAGCATATACACTTAGTTTAATTCAAATATTCTTCTCTATTGTAGAAAAAGAATTGAATTTTTTATATTATATTTATAAATAAAAAAAAAACAATGTAAAATCATTGCGATTTCTATCCTTTAACATGAATTAAATTTTTAGTTATAATATACTGATCAATTACGAATTAAATCTTTTATTCCGTAATGTATCCCAGAAGTAAAGCATGTACACTTAGTTTAATTCAAATATTCTTCTCTATTGTAGAAAAAGAATTGAATTTTTTAATATCATATTTATAAATAAAAAACAAAGTAAAATCAAAGCGATTCCTATCCTTTAACATGAATTAAATTAATATAAAAGATATAATGTCTATTAATTACGCCAATTGCGAATTTTTAGTTATCAAAATATACTGTCTCAACTTAGAATATCAAAATGTGATTAACATCAAAGGCCTTAAGGAAGTAACTTAAATACTCAGAAATATCATTTGGTAACTTTTTTTTCCATTTATGTATTAAATTCATTCTTCTTTTATTAATAAAAGTAAAACAAAATTATCAATTTAAAATTATGAAAGCATATTTCTTAAAAATAAGAAAAAATAAAAGAATAGAAAAATAAAAAAGTCAAAAATAAGGAACAATGCATCTTTTTACAAACCAGTTAACAATGATGATGATGTCGTGTCCGTTTTTTACCGCGGAAAGAGGGGTGCAGTAGCTTCTGAGGGTATCCAGTTAACAATAATTTGAATTATTCGTCTACATTCATTACTACTGGTATAGAGAAGGTAAATGTTGCATAAAAATGGCAGCACTTTGCAACTGTTGCTCGTATTTTATTGATATTCCTTCTCTAATTTTGAAAACGTTTCATTATTCTGGTGTTCTAAAAAAGGCGCATCCTTGTACTACAAACAATTCAACACTAATAGCGCTAAAATTACCACTAAAAAGCCCCAATCAGCGCAAATTTTTTCTATCAACACCAGAAAGTTTTCAAAGAAATAGGTCAGTATGATTATTGATTTGATTTTAATGGCGCAAAAACCAAGTCATGGGATTTTGGTCCAAAAAAAAAAATTTAAAATAAAAACTTCTTTATTACTTACATATCAAGAGAAAAAGAGATAAGCAATTTAGACAAAAGAACTTCAAGGCAACAAGAAGTTATCATTTTACCCTTCGCACTCCGATGGTGCCTCTGACTCACTATTCAAGATTGTGCGTCATTTTAACGTTTTATTTATTCATTTTTCAAATTTAACTGTTAAAAATGCCTACATAAGGGTTAAGAGATGTAGATTAATATTTCAAAGAAATGCGACCTAAAAGAATTATGTATATTTATTTTTATTTTAGCAATAAACAAATCTTAGCATAGGGGAATAATTTTGAATCTAATAATTCTTTGGAGTACGATGGTTTAAGGAAACAAAATTCAATTTCTATAATAAAAATTAAAAAAAAACTTTTATAGTTTAGGTATCTCCATATAAATATGATAGATTAGGAAAACCATTTTAGGTATATACCAAAAGGAATGCAGCCTATTATAATGATTCTTATAAAAAGCCTTCGGAAGAATTCCTTCAGTTATTTTGCTTACCTCTAGAACTCCAAAGCAACCTTTGTTTATATATAAACTTTAAATTTCAACTATCTTGGAATATGCTATTAAAAAAGTAAAAATCTCGAGCGAATTCATGAATAACCATCTAATTTAAAGGGGGGGGGAAATGGTGGGGACTGAAATTTTAATTTCGCTATAACTTTCTTAATACTGAAGATTAAAGACTTCATTAGGACGAAAAAAATTTGCATTTAAAGTTTTCTATAATATGTTATAAAGTTTTCTATAATATAAAGTTTTCTACAATATGTTAGAAATTAGAAGTTGAAAGTGATTTCAAATCTAGATTTTGTCTGTTTCCAACATCAACAATTTATGTTTCCCGATAGTAACTTAGATTAACATTTGCCGAGATGATTTATTCTCACGTCAGAACATGAGGTTATTTTTGGGGTGAGGTGTTTCTGGTGTCAACAAAAATCTGCCGGCGAAAAATAAAACAAAATTCCGTAGGTGAAAAATAAAAATTTTGCTGTCTGCACGAGCATATAAAAAATATCAGCTTTTAATAACCCGTTGCCATTGCATTTACAAAATCTATGATTAAAAAAAATAAGTTAATGACAACAGCAAGTAAGATAGAGGAAAATGTCAGTTTGAGCTCATGATTATATGAAATGAAATAAATAGGAAATGTGATATTTTTTTTAACAATCAATGCGAGTTTTTGGATCGTTTTAGTACTAAAGTGACTCATTCATTGAAACACTTAAAATGAATAAAAATATATTTTAACTTGCACGAGCACATGGTGCTTGGCCGTTCAAGAAATCATGTTCTGACATGATACAGTAAAATATGCATAGCAGATTTCATTTTAATCTTTTTTAAAATGTTGTATACTTAAATCTTTAAAGTCTGATCATTCGTTCCAAATGTTTCTCATATAAAATTTAGCTGCATGAAGTACCAATTGGTGGTAATTTGACTTTAGTAGTTGATAATTACTAAAATGTATGGATACAATTTTAAATCGTGTCCATCATATCATCAATTTACAATTAGCATTAGAACCTTAGAAGATTCGGCATTGATATTGTAACCTCTTTTCATTTTGTGCAGTTTCCCTCTCTGAGGCCTAATATTATCAGACCCCAACTTCCAGTAAGTAGCCAAAACCAAAAGATTGCGCCAAAGCTGCTCTGAATCGTCGATTAGTCCAAGACAATACCAACGGAAACCCCGCGGCGGTATACTAACTATGCAAAGAATTCTTGTGTCATCATTAACGGATGAGCCACGGATGTAGCGCCATGCCGGGACAAGTTTTCGTCGAAAAGAATACCTAAAACAGTTCGGAAGCATCATTTGGACAGCCCTCTTCACATTCTTTTTCTATCATCTTTGTTTTGGGGGAAGGCAACCTTTCGAATTCTCTTTTTCTTTTCATCCATCGACCGACCGACTTGTCCTCTGGGCTATTAGCAAACATTGGCAGGTGCAACAAAGCTGGTGCATGCCTTTGCTAAAAAGTGGTCCAGCAGTCTCGTTTGCTGCTGTCTTATTAGAGCCCATTTTTCGTTCTCCGCGCGTGTGTGAAAAAGATTAATAATTCCGACATGACCTCGAGAAAGATGTGTATCGAATAAAATCTGCGGGGTTCATTTTTCGCGCTCTCAATTTATCACAGCCGATTTCTATTTCGCTTTCACCTCCAATGCCTGTCAATGGAGGAGAGAGAAATATCTCCATTCTTTGTTCCAGTCGAATCTGTGACATATAATTAAGTTGAGAGCTTTTAAGTTCTTCAACGAAATAATAATAATAATAACAGCAACTTCTCAAACGAAGAACCTCTCTGTCGCAATGTTGCTTGGTCTTAGGATTTAAGTATTGATTAATTTACATTTAATTATTTAAAGCTACCGCGAGACGACGAGAGCGTTGAAGATATTATTTCTTTTTGATGAATTGGTTCTGCGAACTGTGAACTTGTATTTTTATTTAGCAGAGAGAAATAGACCTGAAAGACTTTTTCTGAAGGTTAACGATGCATAATCAATGTTAATTGGGCAAAGCGAAAGAACTGCATACAAATAATTCAATTATAAGAATTTTTAGTCTCTTTATTGAATGTAAGTAGCCTTGTTAAACACTCATGTATGCAAATCATATCATCATGCAAATTGGCACTAGTCTTTTTCAAATAAATATCTGTGTAGAAACGATAATTTGTAGACGAATATTTCATTGTAATTTTAGCTTCTTACATCCAAATTTTTACTAATAATATATTTTTAAGATGTTGCAGGAGAGAGATGTGTAATTACTGAAAGTGTGTACATGATTTCTTTATAAACGTTGCTCATATATATATTCCAATTTACAATTATTATTACAGAATAGAAATTCTTAAAAAAAATCAATAAAATAATAATAGTAAATTGTAGTTGAAACATTCGCCAGTTTCAATATGTTTTTGATAAATAATTTCTATTCAATTGAGGAGGAAATCTGAATTTCCAACATATCAAATACAATGTTTTTGGCACTATTGATCTATTTTTGAAGTTAAGATCTCAGATTTTTGCTTTTTATGTATATATAATGTAACAAGAAATTTTGTAATCATCATAAAATCTGACCTTGGGATTCCGACAAATCAATACGCTTCAGACATCCTTGAATATGAAAAACATGTTTATGGAATTATATATGTTTGCGAACATGATGAGTGAAAATAGCATTCAACTAGATCGATGAAGTATTATATGTAGTTTTCTCAACAAATGTGTGTATTTCTATCAAAATTTGAACAAAACACATCTAAAACAGTTTATTTATGTATTGAAATCTACGAAAAAAAATCTCTCTTTTGTATGCATATAAACAAAATAAACAAAAAAAAAAAACGATTTAGCCGGGAGAAAGGAAAACTCATGTTCAAATTTAATACTTATCTTTATCCAATTTTAGAAGAAAATCTATGAAATTTGTTTTTGTTTATATGTCTGTCCTTATGAATCTCAACGAGGCACCTAAAAATTACAAAACGTCTTATCGATAATATTTTATGTACATATTTATTATTAAAATTTCAGATGTAGATTAAATTTCGGGCCAAATCTGACGAAAGAATGATATTTGTTAGCTTGTATATTCGCATGCATTTACAGCAATAACTCAAGAAGTTTCTTCTCGACAAGCTGGAAGTCAAAGATAGATTCCTTTGCATCTGAATTATTATCTAGCAACATAAATTGTTGATGTTAAAAACAATCAAAATGTAGGCGAGGGCCCCTAACATTTATTACAGTGCAGTTATCGATAAACGTGAAATTCAAAATTTTATCTTCTTAATGAGATGATAATTGGTCATAGTGATTTTATTTGTTTTTATCTTCAATATCATAAAAATTATAACGAAATGAAAATTTCAACACCACCATTACAATTCCTTATCCTTCGAGTTAGAAGAACCATTTTACGATTTCCTTCAGGAATTTTACATTTCTAACATATTCTAAGTCAGTTAAAATCTGCTGTTGTTGTTATTGTTGTTACTATTAACGCTTACCATGCTGACGGTCGTTAGCGAATTTAAGCCGAATGAGCGTCTCTTGTTTTGAAGTAGCGCCAACTAGGGCCGAGAATACGGCTTAGCTACCGATTCATCACATTCGCTTGCACAGTCCTTTTTTATAGGGGGGGAGCACTTCCATACACCTCGCAGATAGTACGCAGAAGAATAATCAAGCCCTGCCCGGGACTCGAACCCGGTACCCCCAGATCACGAGTAAGGCGCGCTACCTCTGTGTCAGGACGCCGGCAGTTAAAATCTAAACTCAATTGCTTTAATTATCCTTTTTATAAGTAAACATGGACAGTGCATTATACTCGTATGTATATAACTTTTAAACAAAAGTTGGTTTTTGTGTGCTAGGGGCAGTGATCGGTGAGGAATCGTAGAAATTTTCAGAAAGCGTTGTCATGGGAAAAACAGTAGGCAAACCTACTAGCAAATAGCATAATAGGTAGTCTTTCGATATGAATCTACCTAATATAACGATTTAGATGAATAGAATTTTATATGTGGTGCTGTGGCTAAAAATTGTAAATCTTGGTCAAATTTTGAATGCACTCAGAGGTTAAAAAAAGACGCCAAAAATATATATCTTCATTATTTTTTATATTTTGAAATATACCCAAAACGTGCAATGCTGTGTCACGTGGTCGGTTCTCATGCTTGTAGAGAACCATGACTTTTTAGTGTTTATTGCTTCTGCGACGCTATAAACCTTCTGATATACGAATGGAGAATGTTGAGAAGATTATAAAGATACTAGAAAAGTGCCAGTTTTTCTTCTTTTTTTTCGGTCTCAGAAAATCAAGGGAGAACATTTTCCCCACTAGTTAGTTTTTAAACGAATGATTTCGTGTGACTTATAGTCACTTGCCTTCATTAATACAAAATATGTAACAATACTGTAACGATATATTCACAATATTGCACTGTATTTAAACACACACAATGTTCGGGAAAGTCATGCATATCTAATTGAACTATTGATGCCCTCTAATAATAAAACGATAATCGTTTTTTATGTCTTAAAGGGATACAATGTAGTTAAAAATTATATTAGCTCAGTACGTTTGATGTCTGTCACGTTAACGTAAATATATACCATTCGTTGGTTTATCATTGGAGACTTCATACTGCTTTTCTTGGAGGTAATAAATATAAAGACAAAGGAAATAAGAAATAAATTGGAAGACAGAAGAATATAGTGGTCAAATGGGAAGACACAGGAAATAAGAAACTAGGACCAGCGTCCTGGTACAGTGGTATGGTGTCTTCCTCGAGAGCTGGGCTTCTTCCCGGGTTCGAGTCCCTTCTGTGTTCTATCTGTGAGATGTGTGACTGTTCCCCCCTGTAAAAAGGGGTTGTGCAAGCGAATGTAATGAGTGAGTAGCAAAGCCGTACTCTTGGCCCTAGTTGGGGCTAATTCGGAACAAGAGACCCTCCTTTCGGCTCAAAATGAAGCTTGTCCAAAGCAAGTATCACTAATAACACAACAACAGAAGCTAGACCTGAGAGGGAGAGAAAAAAAAAAACTTTTTTTCAGTTTTAAGTCCCAAATTTTCTTTAAATCATTTCAGCAACTTTAACAAGAAGGAAAAATAAATTACCTGCATTTTAACTACAGTTATTTTTAATTGTTTATTTAAGATATGTCTGCAAAATAACTGAAATTGCAAAATAAAGGAACAAAGAATAAAATTTAAAAAATTATTTGGAAGATGCAAGACTGCAGATGAGAATACTTTCATGTTGTAAACCATAAATTTATAAAAGCTCTTTCGAAAACAACATCAATAACATAATAAACGAAATACATTGAATCTAAACTCAAGTTTCGTCACCACATTTCGACGCAATATCTTTTGTCGATTATATTTCTGAAGACAACAAACATGTTTTGTCAGAATTATTTACTTCTTCTTTTCTGTAGAGCAAACATAAAAATGCCTTCTCCTTCCATCAACCTCCTTTCAACATTTTTTTTTATTCTTCAATTCATGTTGATTAGGTTAACATATTATTCCGTTCTTATTAAGACAACGAAAATTCCTCACTTACTTTAATTTATAACAATTATGTTAATTACTATTGTTTTCAAAACTTTGATCATTTCATTAGCTTAAAACCAGTAATTATTTTGATGAAAACATTTTCTGCTAAGCAATAAGAAGAAATTTTATTAGTTTATTTTTGTTTGAAAGTCTAGTCATTTTTTAAATAATTTATTCTTAATTAAACACCGAGTTCATCACTCAATGTGCTATTAGAAATACAGTTTATTACCATCCATGCCAAATGAATAGGTTACGTTAATAAATTGATTAATTAAATTCCGTGTATTTAATGCCTAATTTAATCTGTTATTTAACACATATTATAGGGGAGATTGAATTTCAGGATCGTTGTGTTTGAATCGTTGTGCCTTGAATTATATATTATAATCAACATGTATATCTCCACCATTAAATAATTCCTAACAGTTCTGTTATAGTACAATGGTTAAAATGCTGAACTATATAATGTAATCAAATAGCTAAAGCATCTGGATTCTCTGGAAGTTTTTTAATAAAAACTTTAAAAAAAATCAATTTATTTTACAATAATCATAATATTCAACGGACAATGTTCCTAAACGTCAATTGAAAAAGGTGTCAGTTTAATGCTGGCTCTTACAAAAGGCCGTTTTTAATATTTTTAGTCAATTTCATTAACACAGAAATTAAACAGGAAGGTTTTTTTTATTAAAGGATTTTTATTATAAGTTTTAGTTAATGTAGATTCCTACAGAAAGACTGCCTATTACAATGTTTCTTATGATAAAACTTCGAAGAAATTTCTACTGTTCTTAACCGATCAAAGTACTTAACCCTCAAACCCCTCTTCGTTCATAAGTTTTATATAAAACACATATTTTATATCATATAAGTTTTATATACGCATATTTTATATTGTTACAAGCGGGCAAGAGCCGGAGGAGAAGGTGTTGACGGCGGCTGACGAACTTCGCACGAGCCTTGATTTGGCGAAAAGAATAGTTTGGTAGCCGCTGGGACGTTCATGAAGCTCCGCGTACTTTTGGGCGCTTGCTCGCTCGGCTATATAAGAGACGGGTTGCCGCAGTTTCGGCAGTTTCCTCTCGGAAGAGAAGCGACTCTTATAGCGAGCTGATTACTTTTCTCGCTTGTTATTAGTGAGCTGTGTTTACACTTGCTGTTAACGTTGTATTATTGAGGTAGTTGTATTATTGAGCATAGTGGAACAAATTCATTGAAAAAGCATCTATAACAAATGTATGTAGATGGGGGGAAAATCAAAGACGGAATCACAGTTTAATTTTTAAGCAATTAGGAAAGCAATTATAAATTAAATATTTATATCAATTTATGTGTTGACCAACTTTATTAATGGAACATCCGTACTAAATTTATATATATATATATATATATATATATATATATATAAGGAACATTAAATTTATATTAATAAATTAAACTTAAAATTCCATAAAATGACAAGGCTTAAAGACAATTAATAATAAAATAAATAGCAATTAAATAAGAGTATTAAAAGCAAGAACTTTAAAACTTATTTTTAAAATTTCATTATTAAACGTAAGATAATACGAGAAGATATCAAAAAATAACCCAACAAATTTTGTACATAGTATTAAAAAAAGGTAATTCATGACAAATTAAATAGAAATGAAAGTACCAATTTTCAACTATTGGGAATAAATGCCTTTTATTTTGAGCCATTTGTTCCGGCGATGGATCTATTTGAAATTTCAAGACTCCTACTAAACGCCTTCGTTCTTATGAGATGACAGGAATTCGATTATAAAATTTTGTAGTGCCTAACATAAATACTTGAATTTGATACTCTCAAATTTTCATCTGTTAGAGTCAAGAATAAGTTCGTAGGTGATATCTAATTTGCATCCGATCTCATAAGGGTCGAAGCATTTTACGAAATCAAAGTCCTAGAACTGATCCAATGCTGGCACAAATGTCTCAACATATATAGCAGTTATGAAAAAAAGTAATAAATTGACCATAGTTTCATTTGTGAATCCTATAATCATGTAATGCACTTCTTTTTTATCACTATATACAAAATTATTTGTGTTATTATCATGTGAGAACATGAGGTTGTTTTCTTTGCGGGGTTTGAAAACTCAAAATACACGAAAGAAAATCGATAATTTATCGCTTTTAGGGTTATTAGGAAACGATAAAACCGGTTATCACTTTTAATGACTTGTTGCGTATAAAAAGTTATAACTTAGAGCAAATACCCGATTCTCCTTTCTAGCCAATAAGGGACAGAGTCGCAAGAAGTTATGGCCCGAAGACGCACGGAGAAGAAAACTAGAATCGACATGAAACAGTGAGGGGAGATATCGAAAGGTGTATGTATATGGGAATAATAACAGCGCAATACAATAATCACTTGATCATTTCAAACCGGTTTAACTGGAATTTTTGAAAAAAAAAATCTGGCCTTTTGTAAATGTTTCAGAGCTCATCCAATTTTGTGATAAAAAATTAATTAAAAAAATCGTTTTTTTTTTTCTAAAAAATAAACGCTTGCGTAGTCTGATTGTCAAGTGATTATTACAAACCGGTTAAAATTGGTTAACGACAAATGGAATAAAACATACAAAAGCTTAAAAAATAATGTTCTCAAATGATAACTTGAAATTTGCAATAGATACAATTTTTATCATAGCAGAACATGATGTTTATGGGATGAGGTTTTTGGAGACAACAAAAATTCGTAGGCGAAAACTAAAAATTTAATTATCTGCACGAGCCTCTCAAAAAATCAGCTTATAATAACATGCTACCATTGCATTTACAAAAGCTCTGATTTTTTTTAAAAATAAATTAATGACTACAACAAATAAAATCTAGAAAAATGGAATTGTGAACACTTGATTGAATGAAAAGAAATAAATGTGAAATGTGATATTTTTTTAACAATAATTGCGAGAAGTTTTTTGGATCTTTTGCAATACTAAAGTGACTCATCCAATAAAACAATTAAAACGAATAAAAATATAATTTAACTCGCATGAGCACGTGGTGTTTGGCCGTTCAAGAAATGATGTACGGACATGATATATTGAAATATGCATAGCAGATTTCATTTTAATCTTTATTATTTTATTATCCTCTAGTATAAACATTATGCTTCAAATGAAACACAACCAGCGTTTTTTACTAGTATATTCCCATAAATAATATAAAATATGTGATGATAATAAATATTAGAATAAGTTTCAAAAACTTAGAGTACTTGAAGTTTGGAAACAGCGCGTCACACCGAATTTTCCAAGCTCCAAGGAGTTGGCGAGAGAAAGAAAAAAATCCCACTACCTGCGACCGACTCCAGTGGCAATCTTCGATTTGTGGAGAAAATCTCACACTTTTCAAATTCCCTTTGAGCAGCAATCCATAAAGGCAACTATATTCTTTTTCGCCATCCAATGGATTTCCTTTTCATTCCAGTTTGAATTTCATTGACAACTTTGTGTCATTTTATCTACACTTCCGAATACTTCTTTGGACGTTTCTTCAAAAGACAGCAACTGAAAAAAAAATAGCTGTAAAGAAGGAGAAGAAAAAAAAACGGTCTTGCGGCACCTTCTTTTTTTTTTTTACTGGATATATCCAAAAAGAAAAAAAAATAGTGAATTAAAGTCGAAGAAAAAAAATATTTTTAGAGAAAACTTGCGTGTCCTCCTCTCCTTCTTCTTTCTCGATGTCTGAGGAAAGAAATAGCCACGGAAAGAAAAAAGAAGAAGAAGAAGAAATCGAGTCTAGTAGCCTTCGGATAAAAGTCATGAAGACGGAACAAAAAAAAAGAAAGGAAAGGAACAATTCATTTTTGACCAAGCATTCGATGTTACTTGTCGATGTAAAATGAAGAAAAAAGACACATTGTTTCCGAGTGTACTTGAAATTTTTCAGAAACCACGTTCAGTAATGGAAATAAATACAGCATAAGAAACGTGAAAACGATTGATTTGAGATTGCCAACAAGAAACGACATATCTTGATGCGGGTGTTTTATAAAATCCGAGGAAATCTTAAATTTTGAGTGAAGTATAAAGAGTCTTGGAAAATTTCGATGTCAAGTTCAGATGCATCAAACAGTTGTTTTTTTTTTCCCCTTGAAGTAGTCTTATGTGTTTTGCAATGAATTCGAAATCTTTAAAAAGCTTTTGCTGTTGTTGTTTTTGTTGTTTGTTGTAGCTGAATTTTTTAAAAAAAATATTTGAAATATACAACGATATTAAAAATAATGAAATATTTTAAATTTGATAGCGAATTCAAAATATTTATTTCTAATAAAGAAATAATTTATTTTCTATTAGAAATAATTTATTTCTAATAGAAACATCTACTATACATCATTGAGTAAAAAAAATGGGGGGGGGGGAGGGTTGTATTTATCAATCATGACAAAAGTTATACATTTCTTTGTTTATGAGGTGATGACGACAATTCATGAAATGATGTTCAATGCGTTATAATATGGAAAGCGTAAATAATCTATTTTTTTCATTGTATCGAGTATTTCATTTAACCCTTAGTAGCCTGATTTACGAAAGTGATTTATTTTTAATATTACTGTGTTTTCTTGAGGGTCTAGATGAAGGGAAAAATAGCTAAAAAAATCACAATATTTATTTTACATATTTATTTAGAAAAAAAAACAGGTATCAATTTTGATACTTCAGGCATTAACGCCATAAAGAAATCAGATATACCTATGCATGAAATAATGCGAAACATTGATTGTTTTTATTACCGCAAGTATTTATATTCTTCAGAAAAAGAAAATATATCAAATTTGTATTCAACAAAACTTTTAGTAAAATGTGTTTACTTGTTCACTTTGCTGCGCGATTAATATGTCATAGATAAAATAAAACAATCATGACATTTGATTTTTTAAAAATTTCGTTGGAAAGAATATTATACAACAGTAAAATACGTACAGCCAACCTATAAAAAAAAACTAATAATAATGTGAACATTCGGTTTAAAAGATTGGTATCAAAATTGAAACTCTAGGTTATTAAGGGTTAATGTCGGCGTCCTGTCACTAAGGTAGCGCGTCTTCCTCGTGATCTTGGCGTCCCGGTTAGGACATGGTTGTTCCTCTGTGTTCTATCTGTGAGGCATGTGAATGTTCCTCCCTGTAAAAAGGGGCGGGGCAAGCTAATGTAATAAGTGCGTAGCTAAAGTTGGTGCACATCACAATGTTTGAAGTAGTGCCTTCTTGGCGCTACTTGAAACAAGAGACAATTATTTTAGTTTAAACCTGCTAATTCATCAGTGGGCTTGTTCATGACAGGTGCCATTAGTAACAACAGTGGCATTTCATTTAATTTCAACATAGATCCACTACATCATAAACAGATTTAGAATGGGCACAAAATCTATATTTTCTATCTATATAAGAATCTATATAAGAATGTTGTATATGCAAAGGAACAAGCACTTATATATAATTGTAATGTGTTTTCAGAAAAGTATTTTTAGAATAAATTTATGATAGATACTGTATAATTTAGTCTTACAGTTGATCCTTTTATTGTGTAAGTGAATTTTCCAAATGGAGTCATTCCCAAGCATCAAAGCCCAATTAAAATAGTAACTTCCAGAATTTACTATTTTCTAATTGCTCATTGTCATTCATGCTTCACTTTCGTATATCTGTAACTTCACTTTCTTATTTCTTTTATAAACTATACAGATAATAAAGATAGTTTTTCTTCACATTTCAATAGAGAAGAAAATCGCATGATTAAATATATATTGAAGTTGTAAAAAAGATATAAATTTCATTACAAAAAATGAAATCTACAGTCTAAAATTATGCAAAATTCATAAAAAAAACAATTGGATTTTCAGATGTTTAGAAATAAATTTTGTGGAAAAGTATTTACGGAAATAATATTCTAAAAGAATTAAAATTATCGTCTAATTTTTTCTTGATTGAAATTTTAACAAATCATATATGGCTGCCTATTTCTACTCTTCAACGTATGTTTGAATAGCTGATAGTAGCATCTTAATTTAGAATCTATAGTTTTCCGAATTCAAAATACAGTTTTTCTCAAGGAACCGTCGTATAAGTGACAATGATAAATGTTAAATACGTCAGGGCCAAATTCCCCTCCCCGATTGTGTGGTACAGAGCTTTGGAGAGAGGATACCATCCCAGGTATCATTCCTTTCATTTGACCTTGACTGAAAATTGACATCTGTCTCAAAATAGAACTGGTGTTGCTCTAGAACAGAATATTAATAAGGTTAAGCTAAAAGAATCCAAAATATATTAGAATTAAATTTTCCATCTTTAGATGCAATGGTCTGATCTGAAAATTTCTAATATGGAAATATTCTCCTTCCTTTTTTAATAAATATTTTATATCGTTTTTAGTGGGAAAATGTTGCAATTTATTATTAAATAAGATTCATATAGTAAATTTCAGTTTCATATCTTCAATGTTAAAATAAATATAAGCGTATATTTAGAAAATACTCTTCAGCATTATTTATTTATTTGAAATACACTAATTTACTGGCAACATTTAGTAGTAAGTTATTAAGAGTTTTACAATGAGGTGTAACTTAAAGATTTTGAGTAATATTCCTGAACACACAGGAAGAAAAATTGACAAACGTACCTTTTAAAAATTTTGTTCTCCAAAAAATTCAGGAAAATATAAATCATCAAGAGCTATCTGTCTGGCTTGCCAATTTTATTGTATTTCCTTTTCCAATAAAAGTAAAATAAATTTAGTATTTCATCGCATCCGACAAAAAATTTGAAATGGGGATTTTGACAAGAGTTCATGCATGAAATATTCCAAATATCTAAAAATAGTGTCTGTTCGTTCGTTTGTTTGTTGAATGTGATAGCTCATAAATACTTTGAGATAGGAGGAGGAAATTTGATATGAATTGCTGTCCTAACACTAGTGTAGTGTGGTGTGAAAAGGGAAGGCAGCTCAAGTGTCGTCCTTGTCATTCGATTGCATTTCAAAATTACGGGGTTCGTCTCAAAATACCCCAAGTGTTGCTTTACAGTGGATTAATATAATTAAACTAATCTAAACTTGATATGAATTCCTAACAGATATTATTCATTTTTCTAACAGATAATGTTTAACTTTTGAACATTATATGTTCACTGAAAATCTGTCTGTCTGGTGATCAAAATAAGGCAAATTATAAACAATAAAGCGTTAAATAATTTTAAAAAAGTTACATAGATTTTGCCTTAAGTGTATATTTGTATCAAATTTCGATTCAAATTCGCTTTGGGACTAACCATTTGTTCATTTGTATTTCATGTCCATGTAAAATATGATAAATTCAGTAACACAATAATTTAGATAATTAAAATTTAGTATGTGATAGTGCTAATAAGATATATGTATCTGTGTGTCAACTTTTGGTTTTATACGGTCGAAAATAAGACAGTCAAAATGGTTTTTTTTTTTTAAGAATGTGAAACTATTTTCTATGAAGTTACAAAACTATCTTCCATGAAACTGCAAAAATATCCTCTATGAAGCCATGTAACAATAAATATATCTGCTATGAAACCTTTAAACTACAAAACGATCATCTATGAAGCCATGAAACAATAACAAAAAAATATCTTATTTGAAACCATAAAACTATTTAACTATGTTCTATGAAACCATAAAACTATTCTCTATGAAAACATGAAGCTACAAAATTACCTTCTATGAAACTACAAAAATATCCCCTATGGAACAAAAAATATATCTTCTATGAAGCCCTGAAACAACAAAACGATCATCCATGAAGCCGTGAAAAAACAAAAAAAAATATCTTATATGAAACCCTGAAACTATAAAACTATTTTCTATGAAACCATGAAACTACAAAATCATCTTCTATAAAACTACAAAAATACCCCCTATGTAACAACAAATATATCTGCTATGAAGCCTTGAAACTACAAAATGTTTATCCATGAAGCCGTGAAACAACAACAACAACAAAATATCTTA
>JAOUZG010036560.1:2705071-2719794 GCA_026289955.1 Argiope argentata
ATATGAAACCATGAAACTATAAAACTATTTTCTATGAAACCATGAAATAACAGAACTATCTTCTATGAAACCAACTATTCTCATATGAGGACTAAGGAAGAAAAATCAGTTGAAGGCGTTAACGGTTCTAACCACTGTCGAAAGTTTTAAGGGAAGGGGGTAACACATTTATAATGAAAAATAAGAAAAATTTCGAAGGGAGGGAGGGAGGGAGGGACCATTCTCCTTGCAGTTTTAAACTCAGAGAGCGATGCGAATTTTAAAAGTGGCTTGCTTAAAATCAGGAAAGTCTAACATGAAGATTCATCAACGATTTCATGTCTTTAACCTCAAAACTGTTTGAGTATTCGTATATTTCATACGCATATGTGAGAGTACATAAAAAATACGTATGAGGAAGTAAAAATGAGAAAAAAAAAAACCTAATTTGCATTTTAAAGATGAAAGGATATTAAATGACAAGTCTTTATAAATAAATAAAATTCTTTTAAGCCTTAAGCAATTCCATTACCATTTTCTGTCGTCGCATAAGTCGCATGTTTGCATCCTCCACCAGCGCAGACTTACAAACGTGTTTTCATATGTCATTGATTCTAGGAATAGCTCTCGGCTCTAATAAAATATTCATTTGTAGCAGAACGCATCCGTTCTTTAAAATATGATTAAAATTGCATAAACGCGAGAGCTTATAATTATTAGTTCCTACCGTTGCTTTTATTGAATAATTGTCATTTTACGCTTTCACGTAAGATTCAGATTCGTAGGAGCTCAGGTAATTAGGTCATTAGTCAGCAAAATTTTAATATTTAAAGGATACTTAGAGGACTGGAATTAACAGAATAGATATTTTCGAACTCCACTGTCTAGCATTTGCATCCGTTAATTTAGTTTTGCTTTGTTTCGCTCAGACTTCATTTTTCCCTAAACGGATTTTCCATTATTTCAACAAAGGAAATGGGGAAAAGTATACAAAACAATGGAGAGGGGAGGGGAAAATTCCCTAACTGTAATCACCAGAAATTCGAAACCTTGTGACAATACTGATTGATAGAAACTTTTGTTCGTCCTGCCTTGTCTCAAATTTTTGTGTTTTGATCAGTACGGACGACGACGATAAACAAAGACGCTGGAATCAAATATCCCATCAAAGAAAGCAGGAAGAATTGTAATAAGTTTATTTAATTTAAGCTTGCTTATCCTTTGACGTTAGATTCACGGGTACAGTTAATCTTTTGATTCTGAGTGAAACGTATGTATTTCTGTGAATGATGCTTGACAAATAGCATAGAAATTTTATAAAATGCTAATCTATATTTATAAAAGGAATTTTTGGTGTTTATGAATGGCAGCTTTATGCAGGACAAACTATTGCAATAAAGGCTACCAAATTTGGCTTATATATGCAAATTTTAGTAACTATGTGGCTGAATAGAAAGCGTGGCATAATTTGAAATTTTAAAACTTTGATTTGTCTTCTCAAGGCATAATTTAAGTACAAAGAATAAGAGATAAGAAATACGCCAGTCTACATTGCGACACAAGAGCAAAGGAGAGCAAATTTTTCCCTTTTGTGGTTTCACTATGAATCAATAAATGGATTACTTTGGCACGTAAAAATTTAGGAAAGGGAAATTTAAGTATCTTTAAAAGAATGTGATTAGCAATAAATTGTTTTATTAACTCACTATAAGTGTCAAAAAGAGGCCGTGGTGGCCTATAGGTAAGGTTTCGGCTAGTGAGAGATAGGGTTTCAAGTTCCAAATCCGCCTCTTAATAAATAAATAAATAATGGTTCACGGTGACCTTCAAGATCTTAAGCCTTATCAGGCAGGCGGGGTGTCGTGGGGTAAATATGACCAAGATAAAAAAAAACAGGAAATAAATTAAGACATAAAATAGATGAAGAAATATTATTAAATATATACTTAGAAGTGGGAATATGCTTCTAGGATTTTTTTTTAAATTATTAAAAATAAGTGAACATCTTTTTTTTAAATTTCGCCCATAATGTTTGAAAATATTATTGCTATATCAAGTCCCAATTCAAAAAAATTGACTTTTTAATGATTTTAGTCGATTATGGCACAATACTTTTGCAATTTTTGACAATTTTAAAATTTTTTTGTATGAATTTCAACAATAAATTACATTGCTGCAATGAAACTCAAACTATTTTCATTGTTCCATCAAGCAATTTATAACTGAGTTTTTTCCAGTTGTATAAAGCTAAAAATATTAAATTATATAAACAATTTGAATGAGGATTTGGACAATAAAATTACATTATCACAAAAGACAGCTAGCAATTTAAAATAGAATATCTAAACATTTAAACTTTTAATGTCGCTATGATATCGTGGGAATCAATTTTATTAGCTAAATTTCTTTAGAGAATCATAAGCATTAAGTTATACATAAAAAATTTTATTTGTTAACCACAATATATATTCCTCACGAAAAAGTTAGGGAACAAAAGGTGCTAGTATATTGACATCAAATGAATTTTCTTGTTTCAAAACTGGTTACCTTTAATTGCTGTTTCGTTTTTCCCAGCAATATACTATTATTTTGCAATAAACAGACATCATAATATTGTATAATAATGTTGAACGTTGAATAATATAGTATCGCAGGATATTGAGTAGCAGGCAATGTTACTTGGAATGCTTTGTTTGATATTTAAACTTTTTTATAAAATCGGTATTCCAACTAAAGATTTATTTGGAATTTAAAATGATAAAAAGAATAAGAAATTTACTTATTAATTTTCACTTATCTTATCAAACATTTTATGCTTTCTTGAAGATTTGGGACTGAAAGGAATTGCTATATAATATTTTTAAAGAATTCTACCCTAAATTGTACAATATATAAGAAAAATTAATTTTCTAAAAGGACGGTATATTACATTGCAGAATGCAAAAATAATTGTAACAAATTCACTTACTTAAATCTGTTTAAACTTTTAACTCTTCCGGCGAGATATCTCGTCTTTCAGATACTTCCAATAACATGTTTCTGTGAGCTAAAATTTGTCTCTCATGCTAATTAAGATTGCGAAATGTGAGTAAAATAGTTTAGTATTAGATAGGTAGTTCGGATTTAGTAGTTTATATTACGTATTAGTAGCGTGGAAAGTGTTGATTTTTCACACACATACAAGCATTGTATTTTGTGTATTACATTTTAATCATGAATAAAATCGTGATTCCAAACAAAAATTTACTAGACTTTCATATGAAAAAGGAAAAAAGCTTTGAAAATTTCTAAATTTCTTTCTTTCTTCTTTAAATTTGTTACACAGAAAAAATCAAATTCTAAATTTCATTTCTTTGGATATGTATGCAATTGTTGATATATCTGCTTTTTCAATATCATTGTCTAATATTTTTCCCATGAAAAAAAGCAGATGATTTTTTCCCTTCCATTCAACCCATAATACAAAGCTCTTAAAAAGGTATTTTTCATTCCTGCTATTCTCGCATATTGCATTTTAAATTTATTATAGTATTTATTTGTTCTTTAATAGTAATAGGAAGAATATGTCATTCGCTCATGTGAGATGGCATCTTGAAAAAAAAAAAAGAGTGCGATGTTGCCGTTAAAGGAATTAAAATAAAATAATCTTTAAAAAGTTATTTCTGTTTATTCAGTAACCTGCAACTCTACCAGTTTTAGGTCATATCAGTTTTAATAATGAATTATATAGCTTTAGCGTCAGAAATTTAAAAAAATGACATTTTCAATTACTGAAACGTTCTTTCTATTTTTGTCTCAACTAAATTAAACATTTTTTTTTAAAAATGCTCTTATTTTAAATTTTTATAGTTAAACTATTCTGTCAAACAGAAACTGCAATGATATGTATTTACACTATAGTATGCATTTTTGTTTTGCTTCGAAGTTTAGTGAAAACATTCGACTATTAAATTTAGAACTTCTCTTCGATATAGTGTAATAAGTGATGCAACTAAGCAAAATAGGTGAAAAAATATTATGTAATAAAATTCATCTTTCTAGCTCATTACATTTTTTAGTTATTACGTTCACGTAAGCAAGAATGTACAAAAAATTAAAATATAATCTATTTTTTAATGAATTATTACTTTGGATCAAAAGAAAATCTATCCTTTGATGAATCATTACTTTGTATTAAAAGATAATATTCTTGATGAATCAGTAGTTCGTGTCGAAAGATAATCTATGCTCTGAGGAATCAGTATTTTTTGTCAAAACACAATCTATTCTTTATTTGAATCAGTTCTTTGTATCAAAAGGTAATCTAGTCTTTGATGAAACAGTACTTTGCTTCAGAAAATAATCTAGTTTTTTATGAATCAGTATTGTTCACCAAAAGATAATCTATTCTTTGATAAATCAGTACTTTATTTCAAAAGATAATCAAATCTTTGATAAATCAGTACTTATTTCAAATGATAATCTGTTCAATGATGAATCAGTACTTTCAATCAGAAGATAGTCACTGCTTTGATGAATCAGTATTTTGAATCAAAAGATAATCAAATTTTTATCAAATTCAATTGTATACACATTCGAATTTGGAAATATTTTGAAAATATATGCATACAATAAGATCCAAGTGATTAAATTATAAGCCAAATTATGCTATCTTAGTACATTTCCATTCTGAACTATCGAATTCACATAGGTACGAATGGACAAACATACTGCCCATCGATTGACGGTTTACGTAATTCGTTCGAAATTTGATGTGAGGTTACATACATCATTGGGATTCATACACTGATTATATTTCAAACTAGCCGCCTTAGGCGACCAGTTGGTTCGCCAGTATTAATGCTCGCTAAAGTTTGCTCGCTAATATTTTATGTAGCTGTTTCTCATAACTAATTTTTCGCCAAAATATTTTTAAACCAAACAAATTTTGATAATCATATAATTCATTTATAGTATTATTTATTATTATTTTCTTCAGATGTTCTGTTCATTGTACTACTCATCTTTCTCTTTCTATCCGAGCAATGATTGTCCCGGAATTGATAGTTTACTTAAATGGTGGAGGGAAAGATCTAAAATTCTGTTTTTATAGAATAATGAGATTCAAATTTTCATAAATGTAAACACACTAAACAAATAAAGACACAATTGGTTTTCAAAAGATGCAAAGGCCTAAAAACAGCTTGGAAAATGCCTCGCACAGACGAAATAATGGTGACACACACACCCTTCTTTTCTTTTCTATCCTTTTTTTTTCACTGCTTTTCTTTCTATAAACCCTTTTTTCGCCGTTATTAATTTTTTTCTTCCCTGCCCAGATTTTATTTTGAGCAGGCATAGATTAAATATTCATACCGACTAATAACAAAAGCAACTATTTTCTTTCTTTTTTAAACCTTCCGTTATCTATGAATGAAAACCGACTGACTTCGCATATTTCTTTCTAAACAAGTCATAATTTATTACTTCCTGCTATCTCACTCAGTTGGTGTGGGAGAAGGAAATGAAGATTTTTATCGGGAAAGTAAGAAAAGTGTCGTTTTAATTATTTTCCATGCGGTTTTTTTAATTTTTTCTCTCCATAAGAACCATCCTCGTGTCTTAACGAAAATATTAAAAAAAATTAGCCGAATCGGTCAAGCCGTTCTCCAGTTTTTGCTTAGCAACGCATTTCGAGTTGCATTTTTATTAATATAGATTATTATTCCTTGATTATATTTATTCACATTGATTATGTTCGAAATAGGTAGACCAAGAATTGAAAAAAAATATAAAAAAAGCTTTTTTCTTTCGAATTAATGTCTAAAATGTATTAATAAATCATAAATTATTCAAAGTTAAATACTCTAAGGATTGCAATATTTTCTTATAGAATATTTTGCATACAAGAAAAAATAGGAGCTAAAAACATTTATAATCTGGGTGTATCTCCACAGCATATCAATAAATAAATAACCATAGAAATAATCGTTTTCGAAATGTTGACACACTTATTTTCGTGATCATAGAGACATCTTTCGGTATCAATGAATTAAACGACTATTTCAACGCCGAGCAAATAAATTTATTAAAACTATCCTTTCACTCATAGACATTAATGTTCGCTGGCTGTGGGTTGTAACAGGTGTGCCTCTATTTATGGGCTATTACTGACTCCTTATACGTCGCTGTCGGTAAATTGAGCTTATTTTACACAACCTAACGTTATCGGAGAATGACAAGTTGTTAAGATGGTTTGTAAATTATTACTTTCTATCGGCGGGTAAATAAATACTACTTGCACTTGTTACACAGATTAGGAATTGCTCATTTATTTCACGAGGAGTTGTTTAAGCATTTAAATATATCTGTTAGCTACTGTTTGCATCTGATGCTTGAAGACAAATCGTTTTTTCTTTTGCTTTTAAATCCAAGAAATGTAAATGTACTAAAACAGATACAAAGATCCTTGATCTATCTTCAGTCTTTTAAATAATCTTTTACAGACAAATTGATTTAATTTTATAGATATTAAGAAACCAGCTGCCTTTGGCGATCAACTTGTTCGCCTATATTTTTAACTTTTTTCACTGTGCAAGAATTTAAATATATCTGTTAGCTACTGTTTGTATCTGATACTTGCAGACAAATCGTTTTTTTCATTTTCTTTTTAATCCAAGAAATGTAAATGGGCTAAAAGAGCTACAAAGATCCTTGATCTGTCTTCAGTTCTTTTAAAGACAAATTTATTTACTTTTGAAAGTATTAAAAAACCATCTGCCTTTGGCGATCAATTAGTTCGCCTAAATTATTGACTTTTTTGCATGTGTAAGAATTTAAATTTATCTGTTTGCTAATGTTTGTATCTGATACTTGCAGACGAGCCGATTTCCCCTTCGCTTTTAAGTCCAAGAAATACAAATGTGCTAAAAGAGCTACAAAGATCATTGATATATATCTTAAAACTTTTAAGGAATCTTTTACAAATTTATTTATTTTTCAAGATATTAAGAAATCAGCTGCCTTTGGAGATCAATTTTTTCGCCTATATTATTGACATTTTTGACTGTGTAAGAATTTAAATATATTGGTTTGCCACTGATTGTATCTAGTTCTTGTAGACGAGCTGATTTTTTCTTTGCTTTTAAGTCCAAGAAATGTAAATGTGCTAAAAGAGCTACAATGATCCTTGATATTTCTTCAGTATTTTAAAGAATCTTTTACAATTTACTTACTTCTGAAAATGTTAAAAACCCAGCTGCATTTGGCGACCAATTTGTTCCCCTATATTAATGACTTTTTTGACTGTGTAAGAATTTAAATATATCTGTTTGCCACTGATTGTATCTAGTGTTTGTAGACGAGCCGATTTTTCCTTTGCTTTTAAGTTCAAGAAATGTAAATGGGCTTAAAGAGCTACAAAGATCATTGATTTATCTGTAATCTTTTAAAGAATATTTTACAAATTTATCTATTTTTTAAAATGATAAGAAACCAGGTGTCTTTGGCGATCAATTTGTTCGCCTATATTATTGACATTTTTTACTAGGTTAGAATTTAAATATATCTGTTTGCTACTTGTTGTATCTGGTGCTTGTAGACGAGCCAACTTCTCTTTTGCTTTTAAATCCAAGAAATACAAATGTGCTGTTTAACAACGCATTGCAAAACCCGCCGTACTTTTACGCATACGTTAGGATGGGTTAAATTCTCGAAATTATGGACGAAGGAAAGATAAAAGAAAGGATATGTTTACATTTAACAACGAAGACTTGAAGTTTTATGTCGTAAACATTACAGATAATTAGTAATACGGAAGAAAAATGGTGCTAATGCAAATTTTAATGCAGTTTGGGAAGAATGGGCTACATGGATAAATAATTTCCCATTTTCTCCTTCTTTGTCTCAATATTTAATGATATTATATAAAATTTTCTTCGTACTACTCTTGAAATCTGTTTTAACTCTTTAACTATCCGCAAAATAATGCGAAATATTGAGTTAAAATAAAATGCGGTCCGAAATAACACAGCACTCAGATATACGTGGAAAAAAAGGGAACTTAAAAGGATCCAATAAGGGGAAATCCAAGGTAAAAAGGGAATACTAGAAATGTGATTATCATTCTGCGTTTCACCCCTTAATAAAATGGAATCGTCGAAATGTGGTCGTCTCGGAAACTGTTGACGAACAATATAACTTTTAATAATAAACTTTTAATAATATAAACTTTTTTAAGGAAAGGGGGTTTTATGTTTTATGGACCATGATAGGGAATAAACAGCAGAAATTTTCCCTAAGTCTTATCCTGACAACCATAGCAATAAGTAGTCTTCCTCTAAGAATTTACCTAAAAAATAGTTTTCCTTATTTCGAATTTTTTGTCATTAAAACTAACGAAGGAATTGAAGTCAATTTTCTGATACAGATTTTTGAAAACATAGGATCAAAAATTTTGAAAAGAAATAAAAAGACATTGAAAGTGATAATTACAGGGAAAACGGATTACGCAAAATTTCATTAATATGCGAAGAACAAAAAAAAATGCACGATTGGAAATGAATAACACGGAAAATATTCATTTACTAATTAACACTGCTTGCTTTATACCTCTTAAGTAATCTAGGGTTGGTGAAAGAAGCATTAATTAACATCAGAGTTCGGTGTTTATTAATACCTTATTGCATTAATCTTGAATTGCTTTTATTTATTTATTACGGAATTCATCGTTTTGCAGTTCCCCCGGACAACGTATAAAATTTGTTTTTATTCTTTCCATTAGTTTTAGGTACAAACATCAGCAAACTGGGAAAGTTATTTTGTTGAGTTGAATTGACTGTTAGTTTTTGAACTAAAGTTGATCCTGTATATGGACATAAAATCTTAAAATCCTGACGAAAATAGTTTAAAAATAACCTAGTTTGTCAAATATATCAATTAAAAAGAGCTTCAAAAATAATTTTGACAGTTTTTAAGACATTTAAATTTAATTTTATTTTATTTCCTTTTAACCCCTTAACAGGTTCGCCCGTATGCCGTACGTGCATCGATTTATTGAATTTTTATAGCTGTAAGCTAAAATAAACCACTCATAATGATTATAATTCAATACGAAAATTACTTCGAATACATACATAAGTTGTGTATTCAATGGATTTCCATAAGAAAATATTTCTAAAATAGAAGGTGACATCTTATTAGCCAGTAATAATTTAATTTAAAGTGTAAAGAAAATAAACTATTTAAGTAGCTAAGGTTATGTTTGTTGAACAAGGGTTTATATACATAAAATCCAGTAAGCGATAGTTAAATTATTTATTTATAATAAAATTAAAAGATTTGAAAATTTAAGGAAAATAGAACATTTCCCGTGTTTATGTATTATTATCATGTCAGAACTAGATGATGTTTTGGGAATGAGACTTGATGACCTCAACAAAAATGCGTAGGCAAAACATAAAAATTTTATTTTCTGCATGAGCATCTAAAAAAATCAGCTTTTAATAAAGCATTGTCACCACATTTACAAAAGCTCTGATTTAAAAAAAATGTTAATGACAGCAAATAAAACCTATAAAAATGTCATTTTGATCACTTGATTATATGAAATGAAATAAATAGGAAATGTGAAATTTTTTTAAACCATCAATGTGAGACAACGTTTTTTGGATCGTTTGCAATACTAAAGTGTCTCATTCAATGAAACAATTAAAATGAATTAAAATATAATTTTAATTGTACGAGCACGTGGTGCTTGGCCGTTCAAGAAATTATGTTCTGACATAATACATTGAAATATGCATAGCATATTTCATTTTAATCTTTATTTCTTTTATTTTATATTAGTTTAACATAATTTCAATTAGACGTAAAAGAAATGAATTTTTATTTCAATTAGTTGTGCAGTCAGCATATTGATATCAAAATGAATGATATGGTGATCAATATCTTCAAAACAACCTGCATTGTAAAGAAAGACCACAGCAGACAGCATTCAAAACTTTTTTCATATCATCTCTAATAAACTTGTCACGATAGATAACGCCTTGCCTGAAAGTGGTGCATTATAATTCCGAAATATTAACTTTTGGCGAGAATGTAGCTTTTTTACTGAGTATATTGCGCAACCCTTGGCGAATTTTTTTGGCGGTAAACCCAGGAATGTGATTAAAAATATCTGCCAAACGAAATTGTGCTTTAGATAGACACCTTTTCCCAAATCAATTGAAACAAAAATTTTCATACAAAATTGCATTTGTATTCACAAAATACCATAACTAATTTGTTAAATTTAAGTCATTGCCTTTTTTTGAATTGTTTCGTTTAAGTTTTTCGGGAAGTACTGACCGACAGACACTCAAACTATGGTTGTTTTTCTGTCAGAATTTGACACGTGTCTACATTGTGCGTGCTAAATCGTTGGACTGAATTTTATTTCTCTAGGTTTCTTCGTTTCGTAGTTATCATGTGAACTCATACTAAAACAACAAAACAGAATGATTTCATCCGAATAGATATTCTAACAACTGTATGGAAATCTGCAAATATGTTTAAAAGACCCTATACCAAATTCCAGCCACCTAGCTTAAAGCGTTTTTGTGTCATTTTTGTCACGTATAAACAGACGGGCATTTTCCAGAAATTTGTTTCTCGAACTCATCTGAAAAATTAAAATTCGCCAAAACATCGAGTACAATTTTTTAAACCATTTCTACATTTACTCTGTAATTCATATACGAAAAATGAATAAAAAAGTATAATAAAAGGGTAATTGTATAAATAAGAAAAAAATAAGGCAAATAAAAGTAAATTTATGAAGTAAAAAGTAAGTAGTAAACGTAAGGAATGCTCTAATATGATTTCAGATTAAATATGCTGTTGCTGTTGTTGTTACTTATGGCACTTGCCAAGGGCAAGCCCCCAGCTGATACAGCAGCAGATTCAAGCCGAAAGGAGTGTCTCTTGTTTTTGTTTTTTTTGAAGTAGCGCCAACTAGGGCCAAGAGTACGACCTAGCTACACGCTCACCACATTTGCTTGCCCAGTTCCATTTTACAGGGGGGCACAGTCACCCATCTCACAGATAGCCCACACAGAAGAACAACCATGACCGAATCGGGACTGGAACCCGGGACTACCGGAACACGAGGAAGACGGGCTACCTCTGTGCCAGAAAGCCGGTCCAGATTAAATATAACTCATTTATAAATCATAAAATCAAATAGTTTGAGATTTCAAAATGTGCAGAAGGATAATATTATCACTGGTTGGAAATAATTTATAATTAAATACCGATTTTTACCGTGATTTAATTTGACTTACCTGCTTTAGTTTTTATTGAAATTAAAACATTTATCGGATCAAACCAGTTGTAACACCCACAGAAAACATGGAATCACATTACTTGTTCAGCAGTCATCATCGACATTCTTAATATTCTATATCGATATAAGAACGAAGGATATCGTAATCAATATCTCTAAGACGTCATGTTACGTAAAGAAGGACCGCAGTAGTAGGTAAAAAATATAAAAAAGTAACTCAACAGGACTAGGGGGAGAAAAAAACAGTGTATATAGCACCCGTTACAAAACTCTCCATCGGTCGAACCTCTGTCACAGCTGGTCAACACATCAATCAAAAAAGGTTATGAAAAAAAATGCATTTTTGTGAAGAAAATCCTCCGGAAAAAAGAGAGACCAGAGATCGAAGTGATACCATTAATACCTCTTTACTGAATAAATCCGAGGTCCCTTTGATCCTAAAGATATGGAAAAAAGAGTTGGAAAAAAGGTCTCCTTTTTTTTTTTTAAAAAAAAAAGAATGTTTTCTCTATTCAATAAAGTCCCGCTAATATTACAGCGTTGTTACGGACAATAAAGCTCTGTAAAGCAGAGGAGGTGGGCTATCCATCATTTGGTATTGATAACAACAAATTAAAATGGACAGATCTAACAAATGGTGGAATTGATTAAATTTGAGATTGGTGTTTCTCAAGTTTAAAATGATAAAAAAATATTGTTTAGTGAGGTTTTGAAGAATTTCATGAATAAAAACGTAGGATAGATTTAAAATGCTATAACAAGGTCGGGATGGCCTGGTTGGTAGAGCGTTGGACTCGTACTCCTTAGTTTACGGGTTCGAAGCTCACCGGCCAAAGGATTCCCCGAGTGTGTGGCGATTGGCGTTCGTTAATCTGTTCGGGGTCGCAAAGTCCTCTATATCTAGAGTAATATCACTGGGGGTACTGGGTCAGAGGTAATCGTTCTCTGTTCCAGGTATAAATTACGATCTGAGATGTATGAATGACTTTGCATGAATGTAGTCCGTCCTCTAAAAAGGGCTGTGACGCGTGTGTACTCGTACTCTTGACCCTAGATGGTGCTACTTGTAAAACAAGAGGCGTATATCTCCGGCTTAAAATCTGCTGATGTATAAGGGGAGCTTGTCCATGGCAACTTTCATAAGTAACAGCAACAACAACAAAATGGTATAACGATCGGAGCTGTAAAAAAACTTTGATGGGGCTCAGATTTGTATATTTTTTATGTATGTATTTGTGAGTTATATCTAAGATAAGGCTCATTCGAGAATTCTGGTATAATATTTTGCAAACGATATCCAATTTCTCAATAGAGGCACCAATATGTTCTATTATTACTGTTAGTATAAAATAATATTGAAAATATGCCATATAAAATCTGAAATTTTCAATATTTTTTTCCTACATTAATGCAAGAAAAAAGCATATTTGCTCACGTAACTAAATAGTAGAATGGAACACTAAATGCCAATATTCAACTATAAAATATACTTTACATCCTAAACCTTCTTTTATGAAATATAGTAAAATAATAAAGTTTCAGGGTAGATTTGAATCTCTATTCTTCGAACATTATCACTGCATCAGATATTTCATTCTGAGGCAAATTAATTTTTATAATATAAAGTTTATATAAAGAATGTCAGCTTATAAACTTCATCATTTTAATAAAAGCAAAAATAAAATTTCTTCTTTGAATTTAATGCTCAAAGGAAGCAATTTTTTTATTAAAAAGTTAATACTAGTACAAACACTTGGTTAGAAGATTTCATGAAAAATAAAATAAATTTGAATTTCATTCACGTTTTAACATAAATTTTTATCAATGCTTTTTAAAAATTTATTTTGAAAAACGTATTTACCTTTAAGAAGAAATGAAAAATGTTGGAAACCCCAAAACAAGCATCCCCGCTATATCAAAAAACCTGGAGTAGTCATATCTAACTCTCCGATCCATACATAGGAACATGGGATAAACCATACAGCTGATTGACCGGACCGGCGCAACAATAACGCTAGCAGGAATTGTGGTTGAGTCCTAAGGGCCATCACCAGCCGCGGTGCAACCTTTCCCATAAGAAGTAAGTACTACCATGGATGGAAGGAGCTTACCTCCCACCTATAAGTATATCTTCCAGAGTGGCAAGATCCAACCACCATGCCGGAAGCATTTCATACAGCATGGTGTTCTGATCGTACATGCTGCCTAGGTAGCATGAAGTTCTAACAACCTTTGCAATGTAATCATATATTGATGCGACCACAACCTGATTCCCAAGGCTGGGCAGCTGGTACGATCAGAATCCATAAAGAGATATGGTTCGAAGGTACAGAGGCAGTTCCACACTATGCGTATTCTATTTTTAAAATTACCATTATCTGTCATAAGGAATTATAAAGCACTGGGTTTCATATATATCACCTTTATATTCCCGATTTACAGAAGTTATATGTATACCTAAAATGGCTGCCTTTAGTGAGATGGCTTCATATTAATGGCTGACGAATTGGCGATTTCGGCATCTAAATAAAAGCCAGTATGTAAAGAATTTTGAAGATAGGTTTATTCGATAATCTTTTTAGAACCTTCTTTGCTCTTTCACGTAAGCTCTAAAAAAGACGAGAGATAGAGCGGAAGACAGTCAAGTATGAGTCATGTGATCAGGAAAAGGGCAATTAAGATAAAAAAATGGATTAATTTAGATTTTGGATTCTAAATAAAAGATTCCAGAATGTACAAGAATTTTGGCGGAAGCCTTATTAGACAACCTTGCTAGAACCTTCTTTATTCCTTCACTAAAATTGTCAAAAAAGTCTTCGAGACAAGGCTGAAATTAGTAATGTATTGAGGTTGCATCGTGTCATGTGATCAGGGGTAGGGGATATAAGATTCAAAAAAAGCTCTATCGGTGAGTTTTGTTCTATTACTGTTACTTGCTATTTATTGTCTGACGTTTATTGAAAGTGCTATAGTTGTGAACGCTTCGACAACGTTTTATTAATCGTGTGTTCATATCTTCTGGTAGAATGAAGTGTTGTTATTTGTTGTTAAATTCTGTGGATTGTTTTACCGTATATCTATTATTGATTTTCGAATTACGAAATTGTCGAATTTTTCGTAACAATACAATCTATTTCAGTGTTTGTATAATTACAGTATCGATATCATAGAAACCTTATTACCATAGTATTCTAAACATAATAAAAGCTAATTCGTTGTAAAATGAATTCTGGAGCTCTGATTAAGCTCTTAACTGTTTTGTTTTCCCTTATAACTAATTAAATGATATCTTCTATTTTTGGAATAGGCTATCCTTATATGTCAACTATAAATTCCTAATGTTTGCCTTTCAAGTGTTTATGGATAATGTTTGATTTTTGCTTAGATTTATAATATTTTTTCTACCAATTATAACTTACAAGTATGGAAATATGTTCGATAA
>JAOUZG010036560.1:2719804-2748516 GCA_026289955.1 Argiope argentata
ATTCTTTTATACTAATTATAACTTACAAGTATGTAAATATGGTCGATGACTCAAGACATATAATGAAACATGAACTTGATGAGAGTGACCTAGTTTGTATCAATTAATTCAAAATCATTCTTTATACAAATGATTTGAATAAGGGGACAATTTTGAGCTAGTGAATAATTTCTCTACATACTGAAATTATTATTAGAACTGAAATTACTGAATTTATTCATTAGCTCAAATTCATTAGCCCTATGAAATTATTAGCCCCATGAAATTCATTAGCCCTATATTTATTCATTAGCCCTACTGATATTATTTATTAGCTCAAAATTGTCCCCTTATTCAAATTATTTGTATAAAGAATGATTACATTAGATACATCATTATTCATCATATTTTACTGTTGAGGATTTACTTTATAATCCTTAATTCATTTCTTTATTGCAAAAGATGATTGATTTTTGAAGGGATCATTTCACCGTATCAAACCGCGACGAAAATTCAGAAAATCTACTATCTCCATTATCAACGGCTTAATACGGTTGCTGAGTTCATTAATAAGACCCTCAACAATTGACAGAGCTTCGAGCTTTACTCCACTACGACACCACCTGAATGAATCCTGTCACACCCCTGGTGAAATATTGGACGAATTTCAAAACATTTTCAGTTTCAGAACTCGCGTATTTTTAAACCTTTTGTGCTGGAAGACGGGCGTCGTCGTTCCTTTTGACACGTCAGCAGGTCAGAGGCCCTCTTCCGACGCGTGTCAAAACCTCTTCCAGTTTAATTAAGTCTGGGGAATTTACCGTTTCCTTGCAACCAGTGGGCAATGGGGAAGACAAATGCTGCACCTCGGGAGGAATAAAAGGACACATTAGTGTCAAGGTCATCCGCTATTAACGTCGGTCGCCGCTAACAGGCTTTTTGATGGCTTGGTTCTTGATGGTAATTTGCTTAAAGATTTTTCAAATGTGCTCGGAAGAATTTCGAAGAAATGTGTTAAATGGTACTTAAAGAATCTGACTGGGATTAGGAGATTACCGTGCATTGTTTTCAATTAAGCAAATTGGTTGAGGAAAGTATGTCTTCAAATTTTAATTTTTTGATTAATTGTTTTGGTACAGACCTCCTGGTACAACTTTGGTAATTAGAGAAAGATGCTCCTTGTTGGTGAAGTCTCTGCTTCAGAATCGGAAGAGTTGGATTCCGTATTCAAAACCCTTTTCCACCGAAGTCCATCGCGTATATTGACTTCTGGAGTTAAAAATTCTACCGCTTATTGAGGTGCAGGTTTAATTGGCAAAGTGCTGCAATTGGTGATGTCGTCATACTGCAAAAATCCATTCTAGGAGTGTAAATAAAAGTTTAGGGCCGGGATAGCCTGATTGGTTGAGCGTTGGATGCGTATTCCTTAGGTTGCGATTTCAAACCTCACCGCCGAAGATTCCCCGAGTGTGTAGTGGCTGGCGCTCGTTAAATCTGTCGTGGTCACAAATTCCGCCGTGTCGAGAGTAATACCTCTGGGGGGGGGGACTGGGTCTGAGGTGATCATTCTCTGTTCCAGGTCTAAATTACTAACTATGGATGAATGAATGAAACGCATGAATGAAGTCCGCCCCCTAAAAAAGGTTGTGACGTACGTTTAGATAAGTCGCACTCTTGGACCTCGTTGGCGCTGCTGAAAAACGAGAGACGCTCCATCGGTTTAAATTGCATGTCAACGGACTTAAAAAGGGGTCATAAATAACAAATAAAAAGTCAATAAGTTCGATAGCTGATAGCATACATTCTTTCATTATTATCATTTTTTCTTTATCGACTTTCAACCTATTGCTTAAAAGTAATATCATTCAGTCATAGAACAAGCAGTACAAAAAGAAAAGAATTCTATTTGTAGATAAAGAAATAATATTCAGAATGTAACAAGTGAAAAAATTTCTATACTTGCACATTCTTTCATTATTATCAGTATTTCTTAACCGACTTTCAACCTATTGCTTAAAAGTAATATCATTCAGTCATAGAACAAGCAGTACAAAAAGAAGAGTTCTATCTGTAGATAAATGAATAATATTCAGAATGTAACAAGGGAACAAATTTCTACACTAGCCCATTCTTTCATTATTATCAGTATTTCTTTTTCAAGTTTCAACCTATTGTTTATAAGTAATGTCATTCAGTCATAGAACAAGCAGTACAAAAAGAAGAGTTATATCTGTAGATAAATGAATAATATTCTGTATGTACAGATCCATAATCACAAAAACTTACAGAGCGACAATGTTAGACAATTTTCATGGAATGAAAGACTTATCATACCATCATAAGAAAATCATGGTTACAAATTGTCGAAGATTATGAATTGCTGGGCAGCTCTTTATCTCTCGGGAAACGACTGAAAACCGCCATTGCCAAGGGCGGTTTTGCCATCCTTCCAGCTCTGTTAGAACCAACAGATGATGTAACACTGAGAGAGATAAGCAATCGAAGTCATCAATGTGCGAAAGACTGACAGCTTTGGCATTAATATCAATTGAAAAAGACCATTTCGTGAAGCTTGGACATTGAAAATGTTATTGATGATTCTGTGACTGAGGACCGAACAAAGATGGACTCGTGATTTTGTTTCAGTATACTGGATGCAAAGCAAATTATACGCGAGTTTGAAGTGATAAGCAGATCTGTCCTGTGATTGTGGATACTTCATATGCATCAGGTTGCGATGGGAGACATATTTATTTAGAAGCGCTTCGTTCGATATTTTCTTTTTTATTTAAGACTATTGAGCCATATAATTATGTTTAAGATTTAGTATTTAAATAAATATTGATAAATAACATTTTAATGCCAAATAGTTATCAAAACTTTGAATTAAAAAATTATATTTTTTCCTTCCCAACGAGATAAATTTTTAAGCAAAAAATATTTAGCTATTAAACAAAATATTAGCTATTTTGAGGTCATTTATCAAATTACCAACTAATGGTAGCAATTGGTATACATAAAGGCAGTTATTAGTATCTTTTTTACCAATTTTTACTAGCTCCCACCATTAAATAGTAAAGGGGGGGGGTCTTCTTTTTTCTGAGTATAGTATTAATTTTCTATTATATAGAACTTCACATGCACCCTTGTATAGTAGATGGCAATGGATTATGAAATACACAAAATCAGCAATGGGGATGTCACAAGTTTAAAATCTATTCACCACGAGGTCTCTAAATTCTTTTGAAGCATTTTTAGAATGATTTCTTTTTATTCTTTTATTAAATATTTAGTAGAGGTTTCCCTTTTATTATTGTACAAAATTTATTGTAGATGATTTCATTTTGTTATTTTATTAAATTTAATGTAGATGATTTCCTTTTATTCTTTTATCATATTCACTGAAGTTCTTTGCTCAAATTTATTTAAATTACTATCAAATATAATTTAAATTTTGAAGTATTATTCCGAAATTTTTCTTTAACTACTTTTTGAAAAATTTTGTTACTTTGTTTTATTATTCTACAAAAATTTGTATCCGTGATTTTTTTAAATGTCATTTTCTATAGTATTTAGGGGTGTTTTTGAAATTTTTTGTTGATATTGAGTAAAAAATTAATTTTGATCTTGAGTTTTGCAATATGTTATACACAATATGCTAAAACCACTTTCCATAAAAGCGATACACTATTTAAAGTTTCATTTTAGCAAAATTTTCTACCAAAAACTCTTCATTATTGTTATTATTATTATACCATCTGAGCCCCCATTTCTGGGCCCATAAGTTCTATTCCGTATGAAAATTGCTTATATAATTAAATTAAAAACAAAAATTATCTGGCTTTGGAAGTTTGAAAACAATCCAAGACTTGAATTACTTTAGAGGCTCTGAAGAACTTAATATGGCTTTTTATATATGTAATAAACTTTCTAAATCTGTAATAGGATTTTTTTTAATTATGAATTTCCTTTTCTCCTTTATGATTAATCAAAGATTTCCCTTTTTTTAATTCGTTTTATATTCAAAAATTCCTGATAAAACTGTGTCTGGGAACTCAAGCATCACAGAAATGCAGAAAAGGAGAAAAACGGAGGGAACAAAAAAAAAAAGGGGGGGGAGATGGAAGAAAACCCTAAAAGGCCCGTGTGAAAGCATTCAAGACTTACAATTATAGCATTAATGAATGCGCGCTTTTATAAGATAGCCCATTTGATTTACAAATCCGAAAGATATTTATAAAATGTTGGTTAAGTAACATTAAGCCAGGTATTCTAATTCTTTGCCAAAATTAATGAAATAACATGTAAAATAATGTAATAATATAAAAATGTATATTATAATATTTTAAAATACAGAATAACTGTTCTTTTTAATTGTACCAATTTCACTGCAGTGAAATTTTTACATAAATTATGGCATTTCTTTTTAAATTTTGCGTAATTTTCAGCAATAGCTTGTGCATTGCTCATCAAATATTTCGCTACGTAACTTATTTCTTAGTTGAAAATTAAAAACCAAAGTTTATAACCCATATAGTTTATACAAAGAATCAAAGAGCTAGTTTGTATAAAGAAATTACATTACCACATAACATAACGCCATTCTCTGCCCCTGGTGCCTATAAAGCTAAGTTATCTAACCAGTTGGATGAGCACAAGATGGGAGAAAGAGAAAGGGGAAAAAAGAAAGAAAAAATCGGCACTTTTGAGGGACTTTTTAAGTTATAATTTTGGTTGATTACGGGAATTCCGATCTCAACTATTGTAGGTCTTGAACAGGTCTTGGTATTTATGAATATGTTTTACTATTGAAGGGATTTTGTCGCGTGAAAGGGTATTTGATGCAACTCTCCTGTACCATTCTTCTTCTAGCCTTCTTTCTGGTTTTCTCATGTGCCAAGAGAGAGTGAGTAGGCATTCTGTGGCATAGTGAATTGGAGATCCTATTTCCCCACAGCTACAGCAAGGAGAGTTGGCTAGATGGAATCTGTATAGGTATATCGGGGATGGCCCGTGTCCAGTGAAGAAAAGGTCGCTCTATTCCAGTTGGCAGCGTAGAGAGAAACTTTCGGTATTATGTTATACGTGGAACGGCCTGTTTCGCCTTCTTCCCATTCCTTTTGCCATCTTGTCATCATATCGGTTTGGAGGATGTTCTTCGGATGAGATTGCATTACCATAAAAAATATTTTGAAATTTTAAATTCATTTCCTAGATACTTTTTAATGGTCTTGTGGTTTTAGGGATATCTATTCTACTAGAGAGTTCATGTATATAATAATCGGAGCAGGTGTAAGTCTATTAAAAATGGCATTTTTATGTCTTGCACAATTTGATGATTCAGATAACTTTATTATAAGAAACGTGAACCTCAAGCTACTCATAAGGTATTTAACTGAAATTCAATCCATTCACAATGGCCCAGCTTATTGCAGAAAGCAATTAATGTGAAATAAAATTTGAAAAAAATTCGCTTTTAAATCGACCAATCACAGTTGAGGAATTTTTAATTGTTTTTAAACCTATTAAAGGAATTTGTTTATTAATTATATGTATTATCAAATCGATTATGTTTTTAAATTTATTTATTATTTTGAATATTTTAGGAAATTCTCAACAGTTAATTGATAGAAATAGCCATAAGTAAAGTATTATGATAATCAATTCATCAATCAGCCAAATTTTCTAGAAATTAAAAGAAGGATTTATTGTTAGAAGGATTTTTCATATCTAGATTTACAGACTGAGCATTTATTAATTTATTTTTATGAATCTAGAAAGTTGTATTAAAAAAATTCAGATACACCATGCAAATTTTCATGGCAATTTAGCATAGTTTGAAAATTGTGAAATTTACAATTTCTCTGAAAACCTAAGAAACCGCACAATCATATTTTCAAAATATGAAGCCAAGATTAAATAAACTTCATATTTTGAAGGAAAAATTTCAGCAAACCGTCTGGTTAATATGATTTTTCTCCCGTCATTATACTCGGCATTTTGCAAAATTTATCAGTTTATTTAATTTATTGAGAGAAAGGTTTCAAGATGATCTTTTGAAAACAACATTTTGTTTTATAAATAAAATATTTACATTACACAAATTAATGCAAAAATGTTTATCTTATCAATAGTTAGAAATGGCTAACTGCAATATTTTTAAATCTTATCATTGGGAATAAGTTTTAAGTAAGTAAGGTAATAATCTAATTAACGAAAAATGTACATTTACTGCATTTGTGTTTACCTAGACATTTTATTAAAACTAATTTTATAAGAGAACACTGAAGCTCAGTGGTCTTATTAAGAATTCATAAATATTCATAAACAACGAGGAATTTTAAAGGCAAAATAGAATTAGCACATAATATGGTCTAATTCAACGAAGAAAATATTAATTTTAATTTCCATCTAAATGCAAATTGTTCCAAGTCAAAATATAATTATAATTAAAGTTTAAAACATTGAAGCATGTTTGGTATGTAAAATAATACAACTATTATTGTAAGAAGAAATGGGCATTGTTTTCTTTAGCCACCATCTTTTAATTATAGGATGTTGACTATTATAATTATTTTTTGTAACTTGTAACTAAAATAATCTTATAATATTTAAAATAAAAAATTCTTTGAATCATGAGGAAAATAAAATAATTTTTCCTTGAAGATACTTTAGCTAATAATTATTTGATGAAAAAAAGTCTTTGAAATTGAAATTGTGATTCTATTTTTGCCAAAAACTTATGGAATAGTTTTATTTTATAAAAATCATTTGTATAAATACATAATTTAAAAGAGAGATCTTCGAAATGTTTCTGTTAATATTATTAAATAATTAATTAATTTCTGCATATAACGATGAATATTTATTTTAATGTTCTTTAATGCAAAGTTCGCTTTATTGTTTTTATCCAATCTTAATGAATTCAATATTTCTTTAAAGCAAAAGAAAGTTCACTGTCTACTTTTTAATATCCAAATGTTCATTAAAATGTCCTTTAATAAAAAATTTAACAAATTCTAAGAAAATTTTGGAAAAATCTATTAAAGATATATTCTCACAAAAATTATTTTTTTAATTATGTTATAGTTTCTTGAAGTTAGATTTTTTAATCATACAAATTTCATTTATACGCATTTTTTTTTCAAATTTTAATAATTTTTAATTAAATTTGTCGCATAATTTGTGATAGGGCTTTTATCGTTAGAAACTAAATATAATTACATTATTATAACTAACCATTCAATAAAATACTTTTGCTTGGTTAAAAATTTAAAGAAATTCATCTATCTTATAATTATTTGTCGCATATTTCTCTTTTGCTTCTATTTCGTTATATACTGAAGTGGCAGAAAATTGGTACAATAATCTAATAAAGTGTAGAGTCCCCACGAGCAAGCAGAAGTGCTACAGCATGGCGTGGCAGGGATTCACTTAATTAGTGAAGACTTTCTGTAGATCACACCATGATTTTTGATTAGTGAAGACTTTCTGTAGATAGCTCACACCATGATTTTTGATTAGTGAAGACTTTCTGTAGATAGTTCACACCATGATTTCTGATTAGTGAAGACTTTCTGTAGATAGTTCACACCATGATTTCTGATTAGTGAAGACTTTCTGTAGATAGTTCCCACCATGATTTTTGATTAGCGAAGACTTTATGTTGATAGTTCCCACCATGATTTTTGTTGGGTAATCCACAAAGCCATGGGAATAGGAGGTGGTGGAGATCTCCAAAGAACAGCATGTTGCAACAAGACATTTCAGATATGGTCGATAATGCTCATGTAAGAAGAATTAGGTGATCAAGAGAGGGAAAGAAATTTAGAAGAATATTCTTCAAGCCTTTCGGTAGCTATTGTAGACCTGTGAGTTAGTTCATTATCCATTGAATCCCCACATTCTTCAGAAAGCACACATGCTTGCAGTGAGTCAGAAATGATGTTAAAATACTGCAGACATGTCATGGTCGAATCTATACACATCAACGGTTCCATTCTATGCCAACTGCACTCCCCTTACCCTCACAGAATTCCAACTCCTCCACCAGCTTGAATAGGTCTGTATAAGCATGAAAAATCTATAGATTCACGGAATTTTCTCCACACCTGTTTACAATCATCCAGCCAGCAAAAATTCTCTGTCAATGTAGAATTTGAAACGAGTTAAACAAGCCTCTGATTAGTTTATGTTATTTGGTTTTAACACATAAGTCAGCACGTGATTCATACTTAATATCTAAATATATATTTTCTTCTCTTCTACAATTAAAAGTGAACAAATAAGCAAAATGATAAATAGTCAGATACTGGGTCAAACCGCAGGAATAAACTATGTCAGCGAAAGGATTTAAGTCTTATATTAATTTACTATAATTGCATCAAAATGTCAAATAACATCACATTTAAAACTCATAAACCGCAAAGCATACTTTTCATTCAAAAGTTAGATCAACACGCACCGTATGACATTTGTAATTAATTAAAATAATTACATAAAATAATATAACATATTTTGACGAGTAGTTACCAAATAATTATACAAATATTCAGAATAAATCAAATGCTTTGGAAATTTGCCGTGTCATCATGACATGTCACATTAAAGAATTCAATTTCCAAAATCTCTTCTAGGTAACTGGATTTGGTAATTTGGTAATCTATTTTTTGTCGCATGTATTTATTTTGTATCTTTTGTTGATAATTCAATTTATGTGTACATATAATGAAAAGAAAAATGATTTTTTTTATAAAACCAACATCCTATTTATATCCTCGTGATATTTAACATTAGAACGAACCGAGCTTTTATAAAATGAAACAATAAAAATGATTTAATTATTAATATTTTTTCATCCTTAAGAAAAAAATAAACCTATTTTCATATATTTATTAATAACAGCAATATATGTATATAATATTCTGATCCAAGAAATTAATGCTTATATGCATAATTGAAGCTAGAATTTTTCAAATAAAACTGCATATTTTAAGTGCGTTATCTGTTCTAAACAAACTGAACCATTATTTAATTTTAGATAGAATAAAATATATGAAAATCAATTCAGTTAAATAAGACGGTATTTTAATGTTTATTGAAAAATATCAGCTAATTTCAATTAGAATAAGAGGCAATTATCTACAGCATTGAAATGAAAAGAATTAATTTCCAATAAATTGCTTTCATTCCAGCTGGTAGAAAATGTTTTACGTGTATTTCCTGTAATTACTTTACTTTAAAAATTTCACTGTTACTTAAATTATGCAAAATATCGGTAAACCTTTCAGTCAATTAAAGATCTAAATTTAAATAGCGGCTATTATTTTTCTGAAATTTTATCAAGTAGCAATTAAATTGCCTGCAGGTTTACATTGATTATAACAGAAATAAAAGTTATTGCTAAAGTAAAGTTTTATTTCTGATTTGTTATGAAATTCATACGTGCACAAATAACAACAACGAGAGCATTAGCTGTCGTTATATAATAAAATATGTAATTAGCTTTTCAAAGTACTTTCATGTTGAAAAGTTTAATTAATTTCACAAACGATGTTAGTTTTTTTTATTTAAATCTTAAATTATTATGCAGGCCTAAATATAGCTTTCATTCGTTGTATATTAGTTATTTAATAGAATAGATTTATAGCAGATCGTCTCTTTTACCGTTCCAAGGAAATAATTAAAAAAGCAATTGAAATATTTTTCATTAAATTATCATTCACTAAATCATATCTTTTGCACTGTTATCTTTTTCGTTTCATTTCATTTCATTAATTTCACTTAAATTTCAGAAACAGACTGACAAGAAAAGTAAAATGAAAGAAAAAGCCTTTTCTATCTAACTTTTAGAGGCCATTAAATTTTATTTTCAAAAAAAAAAAATGTCTTTTGAGAAACAAAGGACAGAAAGTGAAGAAGTGAAAAAAAAGATTGAAATATTACCTCTTTTTTTTTCTTTCTTCTTTTCTTAAAGCTTTTTTTCCTAGGCAAATAATGGCAACATAAGGTTCTTTTGTTACTCAACCAATCATCTTACTTCGCAGAGCTCTGCTTGTATCTTGATTGGCTAAGTGATTAATTGAGTCACTCTTTAATGTCCATTAGCAAGTGGGACAGATGTCTCGATGATGATTAAACTTGATGTGGATTAAAAGATTTCTTTATATACTTTCTTCTTTAAAAGAATTTTCTTTCATGTGGTTAAAAATAAAGAGCCAGCACGTATGAAATTCATTTTTGCAGAGCTAGATTCATATTTTATTTGTTTCCTATAATTCTTTCTTTTAAGAAAAACTAATTACTGCTTTTTTAAAGGATATTAAGCCAAATAATCATGCTCTTCATACTTTTTTCTCGTTATGAAATTAAATATTAAGGAAACTAAATTAAGTTGAGTATTAATTTGATGTTTTCACTAGAAGTGAGTCTTGGAATTTTTTTTAAAGGAGAAATTGCTTTTTTTTACACTTATGAAGAATTTCAAATTGAAAATATGCGTAGTACCATTAGGCTCAGTGAAAAAGTTCTGATTGTTAGGATACCAATTATTTATTTGAGGCGATTAAAAATACCGACTTAAAGCATTAGTTTAGAATTTTCTGTACTATATATATATATATATATATATATAAATTTATATATATATAAAAATATATTTATATATATATATATATATATATATATAATGAAATTTTAACAATCTTACAAAACGCATAAAAGGAACTTTAATAAAATAATGAGTCGTGATGGTGGCATCCTGGCACAGACGTAGCGCGTTTTCTTCGTGATCTGTGCGTCCCAGGTTTAAGTCGCGGTCAGTTCATAGTTGTTCTTCTGTGTTCTATCTGTGAGGTGTGTGAATGTACCCCCCCCCCCCCCCCCCCAAAAGGGGGAGGGTAAGCGAATGTTATATCGTTTTCAAGGAAAAAAATATTTTTAGTTTAAAATTTGATTGATAATGACAATCTGATTTCTATATCACTCCTCATATGCTCGTAAAATCTTCAAATCACTGTTAAGTTAGTTTGGACTTAATTTCATTTTTACGAACTTAACTTGCATTGTATCTCAATGCCAAAATTAGTCAAAAAAATGTAAGTAATTAACTACAATTTCGTATTAACTACATAACACCAAAAATTTTAAAATCATCTCCTCGCCTATGATAGCCCTGACTCATGTCAAAAACTATGAAGGTCTGAAGTTTGAATAAATCGGTAAAAACAAGAAATATATTTTCAAATCCATTAACTTACTTTCTTGTGAATAAATCGGAATGATTTCAAATATGAAATCACTTATGTGTTCAGCATAAATGATTTACATTATTATTTTTTCTTTTACACTAACATTTTTCAAATGTCATCAAAACACAAACATTCTTCAAAATTAAAATCTTAAAAGTGATAAAAAATCATGACGAAACTATTAAAACATCAAAACATTCTTCTGAATATTTTTTCTCTAAGAAACCATCGTTATTCTAAACCAAAATTTTCTAAACATCTCTAGCATAATAAGTTTAAAAGCGTCGGTAATATTTACCTAATGACTCAGTACGCTTATCATTAATTATTGATAACCAAACCAGCAAGCCTTAATGTTTTGAGCACACATAAATGAGAGCCCGTTAACTATTAATTTCAGAATACCTTTTTAAGCCTTGTGCTTCACAAATGACTATCCATTTAGCTTCAAATCCATTTAAACATAATACAGGCCGGTAATTGTCCAACACATCTATATGCTGCCATTACTAGAAACGGCATAATATAAAGGCTCCTCTAAACGTGACCAATCATTTAAATAATGCGGACTAAAAGCATGAGTGCAAGGGGGTTTACCGTAAACACCGCAGTGCCTTTGTTTCCTCGGTAATCTTTAGTTCCGTGACAAAGCGAACATATCTCCATGCAAAGGCACTCCTACAATTAGAACTCCTACACTCACTTATCTCTGAAGGAGACGCATAAAATGATATTGTTGTTAATGATAACGGATTATGCGCCGGAGAAGGGGGGTATACGCAAGGAATCCTATTATCGAAACATTGCAGGCTAATGGAGCCTTCGTGTCTAATCTTGAAACTGGAGAGGTTTTCGTTTCATCTGAGTTTCTGACGGCATTGATTAATATCGATGGTCCTTCGCATTCCTTTAGCGCTGAAAACTGGGGCGATGGTTCCCGACTCCAGCCGAATGACTCATTCGGGCGGGTTCGGAAGAGTAGCGAATGGACGAGAATCAACGAGTTACAGTCGGACGAGACGTTGTAATATTATAACGAAATTGGGAAAATTATTTCTAAGATTCTACGAATCGAGATTGCTTAATCTGTCTGTTGTCATCAAATTAAGAATTTAGTTGATCATAGTTGGAATTAAATATATTCTATCCCTAAAAGATCCAGGTTTTGTTTTAAGCTCTTGTACTGAAATCTGGAAAATTATACAGTTCTCTTGGAATTGCGATCGCTTAATTTGTTTGTAGTTAGATAGTTGAAAATTTGATTTATTAAGTTCGGTGTTAACTGGATACGTTATCTATTGGCTAATCAAGTTCAGTATTTGAATACTGATTTATATTTGGTGATCTTTTATTGAATTAGAGAGTTACTTTTTTTATCATGTCAGAACATGATGTTATTTTGGGAATGTCAACAAAAATCCACGGGGGAAAAATTGACATTGTGTTATCTGCACGAGCATCACAAAAAATCAGCTTTTTATAACGCGTTTTCATCCAATTTAAAAAAAAAACTCTGATTTAAAAAAATAAGTTAATGACTACAGAAAATACAACGTAGAAAAATGTCATTTAGAGCAAATGATTATATTAAATGAAATAAATAGGAAATGTGATATTTTTTTAATCAATAAATGCACGTCAAAGATTTTTGGATCGTTGTCAATACTAAAGTGACTCATTCGATGAAACCATTAAAATGGATAAAAATATAATTTAACTTGCAGGAGCACGAGGTGCTTGGCCGTTCAAGGAATGATGTTCTGACATGATGCATTGAAATATGCATGACAGATTTTATTTTCACCTTTTTTATTTTAATTATTTAAATTTTATTATGCCAGGTTTATTAAGATTATGTTATTGAAGTCTTAAATCTCAATCACTGGGAACAGTATCGTTAAAGACGAAGTCGCTTCTTCATTTTGGCACGCCGTATTAATGAATTTTGTTTGGAGAAATTTGAGATTCATTCTATAATTGGTTTCTAAAATCTTTTAAGTCAAATTAGTATAATTATTATGTATCAATTTTTTGGTATTTTTTTCGTATTGTATTTTTTGAAATGGTTAAAAGAAGGAAATTTTAAAGACTTAATATATAAATTTATTTTTTATAACAAAAATATTCACAATCACTTCAAGAATTATTTGAAAAATCTTATTAGCAAAATATATATAATATCTTATTAAAATATTTTATTATTCGCTTTAGCATACAACTACTCTGTTACCAGCATAAATATCATAATTTTTGACTCATTTTTATTAAGAAATGATTCTAAGACTCTAAAATTTTAGTTGAATAAATGTAATTAGAAATATTTCTAATTACCTCGAAATAATTGTCTTTCTATATATATCAAATTTTCTTGAAATGAATAAATTATTCTTTTCTTTTTCAACAATATCCCACAACTTTTAAGAATAATCCGCTGAGGGAAAATAATATTAATTGTTTTCCAATTAAATTATTTTTACTAAAAATAAATATGATGAAATATTATTTGAGTACTCAATTTAATTTTAAAAAATGGAGCTTACCAAATAATTGGAACAATCGTTGTCTTTCCAAAAGCATTAAACTATAAATTTTCTTTATTAATCACTTTTCAATAAATATTAAAAATCAATTAAGCCCGTTGAAAAAAAACCCAGTAATATTTCCGTTTTTAGTTTTTTTTAATGTTTAGAGAAAAAGGATGGAATTATTATATTTTATATTAAGTTTTAATAATAATTTTTTATTTCTTTTAAGTGGAAGCCACTCATTTTATGAATTTTCACTTTTTAAAAAGCACACACGCACACACGCGCGCGCACGTACACATTTCAATAAAATTTGTTTCAGTCCTGAGATTTAAAATAGATAAAATATTTTACAGATTCATTAAGAACTGCAAATTAAGCATTTGTAACTATAGTTCTGTTTACAATACATGGAAATTGGGTGCCTATCTGTTAGTTTTTATAAGTTAGATCGATATTTGAAAGGTTTATAGGTTAGATCTATAGTTAACAGATTAGGTAAACATAGAATTTGATATATTACTACATAAAAGAGATTTTTTCATTACTTAAAAAAATGTCTTTTTAACGATATCAATTTAATTGTTTTAAAATGTTTCCCGAGTTTTTGCCAATAAAATATATTTTGTGTAATTTTAACGATAAATTTCACTGTTGAAATGAAATTACGGTAATTTTCGTTTTTCATCACATATTTTTTTCGTGAAAATTTTTTCTATATTTAAAATTAGAGGATGAAAGTTTCTTTTTACAAAGAGTTTACATATAAACAAAAATGAAAAATATAAGGATGGCAATAAAGAATATCTGAACACACGCACGCACGCACACACACACACACATACAGCCTTCTCAATCTTCCAATTCTGAAAATATGCATTGGAAATAAACAAATGAGTTGGATCCAACCAATCATTTCTTCTAAAAAAAAGAAACACCAGAAAAACTTGAACTATCTAGAATTCCTATAATCCTTCCATTGATAGATCACATCTTTTTCTTTCCCTGATAAATCTAAAGAAAATTGTCAAAAAGAAGCATAACTTCAGAGAGAACAAAAAAATCCCCTCTAACAAGAGAGAAAAACACCATTTTCTTTCTAACTTTCCCAAAAATCACTCGAAACCAATCAGCAGTCATTTTCCAGAATATTCTTCCTTTTACGATGGAGAAAGAATCCGTATAAATTTCTCCCGTAGAAAGAAGAACCAACTCCCAGCACACTGCATTCAGTATCTCCGCTCAGCATTAATTCGACACCCATGCACACATATATGCTAAACACACACAGATACCTGTATATGCAGCGGCGTATATAGATGTAAACGCTCGAGTTTGCGGCGAAAATCCATGATTTGCATAATGAACTGGCAAGACCTCCAGTAACGATTGGTGTGTAATGGTCTGATTCGAAGTCTCGGAACGTATCAGTATCCGATAATTTGCATCCACTGTAAGCTATAAGGGTGGGAATGGGGGTGGGGGCGAAAAGAATCGATTTGTCGATATTGGAAATACCTATCGATAATACGTTTGGAGGGAGGATACTTCGGTGATCGTGGTGTGCTGGCTAGGCAATTGCTGGTTCTTGTGATGTACTTTACGTCGTGTCGTGAAAGGCAATTTTTATGCGTTTCTTCGGTTCTAAACAAGCGTTGGATTTCGGCAATAGTTAGATGAATGGGGGGGGGGATAGTCAGAGGAAATGTGGGAGAGACCACTTATCCTATTAAATATCCTCAACAGTTCTGGAAATGAATGATAACTTTTATGGGATCATGGTAAATTAATGATATAATACATTCCTTGTTAAGGGTTGGTTCAAATGAAGATATTGATAAATTAATTGACTGAAAAGGGTCTGTTCTTCTAGGTTATGAAACTGAAATCTTCATTAATTAATGACGACGTATTTATTAATAGAATTTGAAGAATGTATGCCTGGGAAGAATATGTATGCGTTATACTACATACATTGATTATTCTTAAAGAGCAATAACAGATTTTAATCGGCTTTATGGATAATATACAATGGACGATTCTGGCATTTTCAGGTAATTATATTATTTAATTCAAATAATAAGTCGTTATTGTTATGCATTTCTTTATTGTGAAATAAGTTGGAATTTATTTGCATTTAACTGACTTTGACTACTAGTTAGTTTAAACCTTAGTTGCCTGATTTACGAAAGTGGTTTATTTTTAATATTCACTTCATAACGACACTTTGCACTTTTTACAGAACCAGGAGGTAAGTTTTTAATTTCGTTGGAAAGAATATTATACAACAGTAAAATACGTACAGCTAACCTATAAAAAAAAACTAATAGTAATGTGAACATTCGGTTTAAAAGATTGGTATCAAAATTGAAACTCTAGATTACTAAGGGTTAAGGGTTATTGGTTATATTTAATTTCATTTAAATCGTTTAGATATATTTTCAAATCTATAATTCCCGAAAATTGTCAGGAACTATATTCAAAAAGATTTTAATTATTGTTCTAGTTAGGTTCTTCATCTACTGCGAATTGAATTCTCTTAAAAAATTCAATCATTAATATAAACATTGAATATGGCTGACTACGTCACATTCAATGTTTTGTTTATAGATAAATAACAATAACTAAAAAATCTGGTCATGTTTAATAATTTTGTCAATTTATATTAATCAGATTATATTAATTTGTATTTATTATTTAATAATTTAATGATATAATACATTTATAGTTAAGAAATCGCATAAATGGGTAATATTGATAAATTAATTGACTGAAAGTTCTTTATTGAGTTGAGGTGTCGGCTAACATTTTCATTAATTTGAATGTAGTCTTTGTTAAAATTTAAATAATGTAGGCAAACACAAAATGGTTGGGAAAATTACATCATGCTAAGTATTTTAGTTATGGCTGAAAAGAATGAACTTGAACTACGGTTGAATTAGAAAATTTATTCGAGTATAAAATATATGTAGATAAAATAAACTTTACAGATAGTAGATAAACTTTATCAATATATAACAAAAAAAGTATTTTGATAAAAAAAACTTCAGGCAATTTCCAGATCTCCAATTCATGTTAACTGAAGTTAGTCTTTATTCAGCTTTTCATTTTATAGCAAATTGCATTTCAATAATAATTAAATAAATAAAAGCAGCAAATGCTGAAACTAAAGTTTATTTTGTCAAATAGGCTCCAATTAAAAAATTAACGCTGAATTATATCGCTTGCGTTATCATTGTTAAAAAGAGATCTTCATTAATTACACAGTAAATTCTATGTAATATATGTTGCATTTTCAGATTTTTAGGAAATAATTTTATATAAATACTGCTATATGAATTGACTTAAAATCATTTGTGTTATCATGGCTGATAATGGATTATCATTAACTAGCAGTACTCGCACAGCGTTGACCGTAACATAACGTTTAAGAAGAAAAATTGGCTTTAAACTTAAATCTAGCCTTCACCCGATATGACATGGGTATGTTACGTAACATCAAACAAACAAACAAAAAATTAGAAATTATCAGAAATAGTTATACAAGTTTTTTAAAAACACACATTCAGAAATATTTAGACTATTAAAAAGGTAAAAATATGGTATGTCTGTAGACAAAACACAGCAATTATTTCGATGTTGGATTTCCTCCTTTTCGGCATAATGAGATCTGAATCTATGTTTAAAATCAAACGTAAACAAAGAAATGGAACGCATATGCATACCATACCTCTTGCTATTTGCACATGCGCAGTTTTAGGTTTTCACGCATGTGTGGATAAATTAAAATCGCAATTATAAAATTTCCCTTTTTATTTGGATACGATTTTAATAAACTAAACCCTTTCCCAATAAATGCTCTTCAAAATGGTATAAATATCTCCAATATCTGTTAACTATTTCTCACATTTTTTCGGTTCCAACATACAGACACTCTCAGAAGACTTCGTTTTATACTATAAATAGATTATATAATTAATCTATAGTCAAATGTTTATTCAAATTATTAGATATTAAGATTTTTTTGGAAATAATTTATCTAATGAATCAGTTGTTATTAAATCGTTTGTGCTATTATGGTCAATAAGAGATATTTTTTATTACGTAATAAATCCACAGTAAAGGATTTGTTTTGATGACTGGATATTGATTTTTGAGTAATAATTTTATCTGGTTACTCTTATATCAACTGGCTTAAAATCGTTTATGCTATCATTGATAATTAAGTAGCTTTATTAATTGCGTTATAAATTTATAATAAAAGATTTATTATGATTATTGAATTTTTATATATTTTGTGAAATAATATATCTCAACACTATTGAATCAACTGGCTTAAAATCGTTTGCAAATATTTCTATAAGCTGTTCGTTAATTATAACATATATTGTGAGAATTTTAAGAAGGTACATGAATGATAAACGACTTGAAAAACTAAAAAAAGGTAATTGCTATTTATTTTGATTTCGTTTAAATGCTAAACATTAAAAACTTTACTTATTTTGAAATATGTTTATTACATATTAGAAATATTTTACAAATAAAACTTTTGTAATTTCAAATTATTACATTGAATTTTAACTTTTGCTTGAAAGGAAAATTTTTATGCATTCTTTCGCATCATGGATTTGAGCAATGAATTAAAGAAATGAAAAAGCAATTGTTGTTACGATTAATTAATCATATATCGTTTATCTAGATTCGTGGGAATTAATGATATTCATCATGCGAATCTGGTTAGTAATAATTAATGATAATATTTATGAGCGACTATTGATGTAATGAGATGAAATTACTGACCAAATTATTGGTTTAAAATTGTTTATGCTAATTTTCAAATGATTCTCATTAATAATAGAGCAGACGCGCATTTGTTATAATTAATTATATTTAAATACCGGCATAATTAAGTACTAATGGAGAAAATGAATGATAATTAATAAACTTTCTCATAAATTATAAATAATTTAAATGCTTTAAAGCGACCAATGCTGCTATTATTTGAATAATCTATATTTAAAATATCATCTCTTTACAACACATTTCCTATTGCTCAGTGTAAGTCTATTTTTCAGTTGTCTACTTATAGCTCATACTCTCCCTGTATATATATATATATATATTCTTGTTCAAATTTTAAATCGTTAATAAAATACTTTTTTTATCAACTCACGTTCAAATATATTTTAGGAAGAAGAAGCATATTTAATTTTAAAAAAATATAATAAGAAAAATATTTAAGAAGTTAATTAAATTAAATTAATTTTTAATACTTTAAATGGTTTTAGCAGTCTGGAATGAAAATTGAAATCAGCAGGCAGTAGCTCAATCGGTAAAATGCTAGGATTTCAGCATGAAGGTGAAGAATGCGAATTCAATTGTTGCAAAAATCTATAATTTTTTGACAAATTATTTATTTATATTAATTGTAATTATTTACGAAAAATTGACTAAAATAATTTTTTCTTTATTAGCCTAAGCAGGAATTGGCTTAATTTTTTTATATTACTTGTTATATTCCACTTTAGATAAGTTATGCATTTTAGAAATGTTGAAAAATGGATTTGGGCCATTTGGAACTGACCATTTATCATCTTAAACATCCCCTTCTTGCAAATCTTTTGGTTCTTTGTCGAAGTAAATTAATAATTTAGCGGATTAGTACCATAATCGAGGATATTACAAGGCTGCTTTTTTGCAATGCATCATGCCGCAAAAGAGATTTACAGATATTGCTTAGACATAATGAATGGATGAGAGGTTAACGATCCACAAACATGCTCCTAACTTGGCTATCATTTGGTGGCAAAAATGAAGGTTCTGGAAAGTATAGGAATGATGGTGTTATCTCTATTAAGAAAAGAGATCTGATATCCTTCCAGAAAATTCCATGCCCAATTAAATGATTATGAAAAGCAACTACAGCACATTATCTCAGGTGATACTATCGCATAACTAGCTCGTGCGTTGAGCGTCATTGCGTTATAGTCATTAATTAATTATTGATTCCGCTATAATCATTAAATAATTGTTTGTATGTTGTAAATCTCTAGAGTGTAATATCAGTTTGTTCATGTGTATATCAGTCGTATTTCTGATGTCTATCAGTTGTATTCCAATCAGTTGTATTTCTGATTGGAATAAGATAACAATTGTCATTATTGATGATTGACATTTGTCCAATTTATTCTATTGAACTCACTGTATATACCCCCACCCGAAACAATTTCCTCAACAATATCGTTTTAAAGAGCTATACTTAAAGTATGGTATGCTTACAATGTACGACTTTTGTAATGTCTTTGTTATAAAAGGCTAATTTTATACTTTATTTTAAACAGGAATTTGGTAACAGAAATTATAAAAATGAGAAATGATAAATATCGAAACGTCTATCGTACAAAATATCACCTTCCTAATGTTCAATAATAGCATATTAAATTAATATTTTAACTGATGAAACTTAATTGCTTATTACCCCAATTTAAGATTTCTTCTCTTATTTTCTGAAATATTCATAAAATAACAGAGTTAACGAGCGTAGATAGAGAATATTCGTGAAAATAATTGATTAATGATATTTTATTTTAAAAATATCATATTGTCTCTAAACAGATTAAATTAGAAGTAATCCAAAATGTATTGATAATTACGATAATGTATTAAACAAGAATATTTAACATCGCACAATTGTTGTTGTAAGGTTTGGAATATATTTGTCGCCTTATTTTAAGAAAATCTTGGCATAAAATATATTTATTAAAGTCATTGAATGGCAGAATCTAAATTATGTTGTTATGTTGTTGTTATTACTGGCACTTTCCATGGACAAACTTCACCAAGGCATCAGCGAGTTTTAAGCCGAGAGGAGCGTCTCTTGTTTACGAAGTAGCACCAACTAGGACTAAAAGTACTCCTTAGCTATTCACTCATCACAATTGCTTGCACTTCTCTTTACAGAGGGGCACATTCATACACTTTACAGATAAGACAGCAATGAACGAACCGGGACACGAGCCCGGGATGCCCAGGGAAGACGCGTTACCCTTATGTCAGTACGCCGGCCCAAATTACGTTAATACCCTAAGAAAAATATCACATGATCTTCAGATATTGTTCATTATAATGGAATATGTTGCAAATGTAACTTTTACAATAAAGCATCGATATTGATTTTTATTGCTTCACTCACTTCTGTTTAATTTATTCAATTTTAAATAAATATTCACTGATGAAATATTTGTAGGAAGAATATTTAAGAAAATGTCTGCCTTAAAATAAAAAAAATGAAATAAGTCTAATGTCCAACTAGCAAATATAATTTTTATGCATTTCAATGTTCTATTCAAGCCATGGATTCTATTTTTATTTTATCCTAAGCTTTATTAGACTATAATCATGAATTTAAAAACTTCCTAAAAGTGGTGGATGAATAAAATATTGTCCTTTAAAAGGCCATTTTCGATAAAATCCCAACAATGATGACTAAAGTAGAGGATTACTTGATCAGTTTTACACCAATGGCTTTCGTTCTTGTTGGAAAGTAAGCGAATTGCAGTGTGCGTTAACCAATCGTATTATTGTGTATTCGTTTATTGTTTTCTGGTTAGTTTACTCTTGAATTGATGAACTCCTTCTCAGTATTTAACAAAATACCCCTCATGGTTAGGTGAAGCTTTTCATATCTTAATGTCCATTTTTTATTGAAGAGATTTCTGATTAACTGAGTGTTTTGTCCAAATATGGTTTTAGCAGAAATAATTTCAGAAAAGACAGCATCTAACTCATGACTTTCATTCCGAAATTTCTTGGAATCCATTGAAAATTGGATAAAGTGTCGCAAGGATAACAAGAGATAAGATTTCGAATGTTGAAACTTCTACCTCCCCCCCCAAAAAAAATTCGTCCAACCAGAAAAGGAAAAAGGCATTCTAAACCTAAATGGAATCAAAATATGTTCAATGAATTCATCTAATTCTAATTCATTCCAAATTGATCAAAATGGTATGAATTAAAGTAAGCTCTTACCTAATCAAACACTCATTTCATAGAAATTTAGCATTTGCTGGAAATGAAAGCTAAAGTAATCCAATTTAGATCTAATAGGCTTATGTCTAAAAGCCTGTTTTAATGGGAATGTTCATAAATTCATTCATTCATTTATTATGATTTCTGCACTTTGTAAGCAAAATCTGCACTAATTACCAAATATAAAATTAGAGATTAAAGCATTTAATACCCAAGAATAATTGACACGATTTCTTAAAAGTATTTATAGAAAGTAATTGATAAATTAATGTTTATTGAAAAAGGAATTGATCTATTTACAATGAACTGATATATTAAAACCCTTAAATACTAGAAAACATTAATTAAAGAGTGTTCACCACTTGTTCCAGACTTATAATACACAGTATCATCATTACGATTTTATCATGCAATTCATTAAGACTAATTCAATTATGATTTGATAGTTTAAATTGTGCTGACTTCAGAGATACATTTAAATGAAGCACACTATTGATACTGACACTTACAAAAGTTTATTATGTTGTCTATTATGAAGCCTAATATCGTTTTGAATTTTCTAATTTAGAAACTTACTTTGTATTTTAATCTATGTGTAATCCATGAGACATATCTGAATAAGAATGCTCTTTATTAAATAATTATAAGAAATCCACCCGAATTTAATTATTATTTTAAATAGTTAGTTTGTATTTGAAATGAATGATATTCTTACAGTCTAGTCAATACAAATGAAGTTTTAAAACATGTCTTAGGAACTTTATCCATTTATCCATTTATTTTCCGACAGACAGATACCTCTTTGATTCTAGTATAAAGATCCATTGAAACCAAATTAAAAACATTCTAATTCTGTTCTCTGTTTATATAAGCTGCATGAATAAAGTTTATCTATATACAACAATACAAGTAAAATCATGGAAAATTATTTCTTTCATTCACAAACACAGATTGGGAACTTCATTACTTAAATATGTAAGAAGGATTTATAATTCTATAATAGCATATCTTTAGATATAGTTTTATGCCTTTTTCGAAACGGCAACTCTTAATTTTTAAGCGCGCTGTTTTGTATTTCAAGGAATATTAAGCAAAGGGAAATATAAGAATAAAAAGATAATGTTCTCATTAAATAAATATATATATCTTCCTAAGGAAATTAAAGATTTTAAATATAAATGAAATAATTAGAGAAATCAACCGGCGTCTTGGCACAGAGGTAGCAAGTCTTCCTTGTGTTCTGGGAGTCCCGGGTTCGAGTCCCGGTTCGGGCATGTTTGCTCTTCTATTTACTATCTGTATGGAGTGTGAATGTACTCCCCTGTAAAAAGGAGCTGTGTCAAGAGATTGTGATGAGAGTGTAACTAAGTCGTACTCTTTATCCTAGTTGGCGCTACTTCCAAAACAAGCGATGCTCATTCGGCTTAAAACACGCTTGTCCATGTCAAATGTCATTAGTAAGAACAACAACATTAGAGAAATTGAACTAATAATATAAAGCATTATAAAATAAATCCACTAATGCAATTAAAACATTTATTTATTTATTCATATTTTAAAAATTAGTGATCAAAATTGCTACTTAGTAATTCAGATAAATCTTAACGCTGTAAAAATATTTAATCTCAAAAACAATATTTTGGAATTTCTATTTTATGTCCGTGAGAACTCTATTTCAAACACGCTAAAAGAATGGGTGGAGAATTTAATATATGACCTTTATACCAAAATTCTTTATTTAAAGACAATTTGTATTAAATAAATCTAAGATTTATTCATGTCAATACAAATGCATGTGAAGGATTTTAAGATGTGGACAAATTCCTTGTCTCATATAGCTGTACATTAAATTTTGAACAAAATTCTACCATTAAATTGATTGCGATCAGTATGTTTTTATTTGTCTGGTAGTAAATATATTAACTCCAAAACACATCAAGCTATATATTTTTTATACGCAAATTACGTGAGAATATCTAATTTTGAACAAAATTGATCAAGTAGTTAATAGGGATCTTTTTTACTTTCTATTTTTATTATACATAGACACATTATTGTAATTATACAAATTTTTGTAATATAAAGGGATTTTGAAAAATCTCTATCTTTCACACCTTCTCGAATCCCGAAAACACATTTTTGGAATTACATATATTTTGTTTCTGAGGATTCTAACTCTTTTTAATTTGTGGAATCTATATGGGAAATTTAATTTCACTCATTTTTATTTAGTTGTAAATAAAATCTCCCTTATTTAGTTGTAAATAAAATTCCTTTAATAAAGAAAAATTATTTCATTATTTCAAAAAATACATTAAATCTTTTATTATTTATTTGAAATCATTTTTATTACAATAAATACAACATTTTTAATAAATATTTTTTAAGAATTATTATCATTTAATTAATAGAGGCTATTATATTCGCTTTGTATATCATCTGCTGATTTTTATCTAGTTTGAATTAGTAAGAGAGTTTGTAATTATCCACTTAATTGAAACAGCGGGAGCTATATAATATCATTATTAAATATTCTTTCCAAAGACGGTTATCATTCATAAAATTAATGGCAAGATTTCTAAAATTGGGAACCGAGCGGTAAGTTAATGATTGGAGTTAAACATTCGAGGAAAGGACAATTATGGGCTGAAATTGCTCCCGTCATTGATTTGCGAACTGAGATTTTAAATCATTTTAACTAGTATTATTAAACGATTACGACAAATTGATTGAAATATGGTTTTTTTACCTTGTTATTTGTTTTTAATTCGCTAAGATGATTTTATTGAAAAGGAATGATAAAATAATTAAAATGAGAAATTTTATAAGAAAAAAAAAGGTTACAAATCTTTGCTTTAATTATGTAAGATGATGAAATTTTCCAAATCCATTAAAGCAAAAGAAAAATATGAAATAGAAATATTGTTTATTTAAGTATTCTGGGAGGGGGGATTTTACGGAGGTTCTTTCAAAGGGGTGAGATGCTGAAAAAGAAGGGGTCGCTGCGGCCTAGTGGTAAGGTCACGTCTTCATATACGAAGGACTTCAGGTTTGAAACCCGCTTCTACCGAAGAACCATTATGTTGTTGTGACTAATAGCACTTGCCGTGGCCAAGCCCCCGCTGATACGATCAGCAGATTTTAAGCCTAAGAAATGCGTATCTTTGTTTTACAAGTAGCACCATCTAGGGTCAAGAGTACAACTTATCTACACACACGTCACAACCCTTATTAGGGGGTGAACTTCATTCATGCAAATTCATTCATTCATCTCAGATCGTAATTTAGACCTGGAACAGAGAACGATCACCTCTGACCCAGTACCCCTAGTGGTATTACTCTCGACATGGAGGTCTTTGTAACCACGACAGATTTTACGACCGCCAGCCGCTACACTCTCGGGGAATATTTTGACCGGTGATTTTCGAACTCGTAACCTAAGGAGTACGAGTCCAACGCTCTACCAACCAGGCCATCCCGGGCCACAGAACCATCGTGCAAGCGGGTTTAGAGTACGTTAAATCCATCGGAGCCAAACATTGTTGTTGTTGTTGTTGTTACTTACGGCACTTGCCATCGGCAAATCCCGCTGATACATTAGCAAATTTTAAGTCGGAGATATTCATCTCTTGTTTCAGATAGCTCCAACTAATGCTAGTAGGACTTTAGCAACACATTCATCACATTCGCTTGCACAGATCTTTTTTAAAGGGGGGGTACATTCACATTCCTTACAGATAGCTCACAGAAGAACAACCAAGTCTAAACCGGGACTCGAACCCGGTAAGCCCAGAAGAAGACGCGATGTATCTGTTTCAAAACTAAGTGGTCTACCCCAAAATCTCCCTATCGTTGCTGTAAAAAAACGAGATGTTAATATAACTAAACTAAACCTTCATCTTTCTTCTCAGAATTTACCCATCCTAACACATGTACAAATGAGCGGAGGTTTTACGAATCCGTTGGCAAACGATATGTGTATTTGATTTTACCTCTATTGATTTCATTGACTGAAATGTTAAGGTTTTTTGACATTACAATTAAATTCAGGTCGTTTAAAACAACATTTATAGTTTTCTTTGATCAATTATGGGTGAAGGAATGTTGGCCTAGTGGAGAAGGTTTGACATCGAGACCAGAAAAATCCGCATTAGAAACTCAGTCTCGTAGATATACTAAATTAGTGACGTCCAACCCACAGAACGACTTTTCTGTATTTGTCTTAAGTGTCCGAAAATTGAAGACCAGAATCAATAGATCAAAATTCTTTTTGAAGAAAATCACGTGAATTCGATGGGAACTGAAAAAAAAACGTGTTAACCGAAATACCTTGTGATTAGTCTCTAAAATCGTTTTTAGAAGAGTATCATTGTTCATACTCTCAATAAATAAAACAGTATCATAATACGTAACAATATCCAGCAAATATTTGATAGAGCTCTTGAGTATTTTCCTGAGTGAACGTTTGAGGCTAAGAATAAAGTTTGTATCCAAATTTGATTTTCTTGGAGAAAATAGATACTTTGAAAATTCCAATTGGTTTTTACTTCCTCGCATACGTAATATAGTAAAAGTATTGTAATAGTCAAAAAATTGAATTTAAGACTCTGGTGATTCTCCCTGTTTTAGTTGACTCCCTGAGGTCGTCTGGCTATCTGTTTGTGACAAACAAGTAGCCATAACCCAAAGAAATTTTGAGTTAGAGGGTTAAAATGTAATACACGAGATTTGCACTAAAGCTGCATATCTCTTACAAAATTTGAGTGAAATCTGTTTTGAGGTTCAGCTGTTTGGGCAAAACAGCTGGACTTCAACCTTTCTTTACCATGATAACTTTAAAACAAAGGAAGTTAGATAACTAAAGATTTGATGTACAGATTTAACCACAGGTATTGAGACAGGGTAAACACTTGTCCAGAGTTGAGCTAAAATCAACAAAAAGTTGACCTACTGTCAATCTTTCAGAAACATATAAATACGATAATTCAACATTTTAATATGGCTCCATGTGCCTTCTTCGTCTTCTGACCAAAGCTCAAAATTACAAGTTCTTCAAATCAACTTTGGAATTACTTCTTCTCTGGACGTTAATCCCTAACAAAGCCATTTTTCTCTATTTATGGTATATTAAGACAAGTAAACGCAATAATTCAACATGTGAACATGGGTTCATGAGTTTTCTTCGTCTTCTGACCAAAGTTCAAAATTGTAAGATCTGTTTCAAAGTAACCTTGAAATTGCTTCTTCACTGGACGTTTACCCTTTACAAAGCCAATTTTTTCTAGTCATGGCATAATAAAACAATTTTAGAATAGTGATTGGTTTAAGAAAAGTCGCTCATTAATCTTATTACATTAATTTCTTTTTATTAATTAATTTGCTTAATAATTAAGTAATACTTCAAGGCACACGATTTTGTTCAAGATAAGAAAATGAAGCATCTAAGTTTCGGTCTTACTGAAACATTTGTCGGAACTTACGCCAATCTACTTAACTTCACAATATGATTGAAGAATTTGGTTTCTCAAAGCTTTAGAAAAGACTGATTTTAATAAATTTAATTACTGAATGTCATCTTTACCTGAAACAAGTTATATATATATAAAGCCAATTCCTACTTAGATCGAAAAAGAAAATTTTATTTTAGTAACCTTTTATTAAATAATTACAACTAATTTAATAATTTATCAAGAAACGACTGATTTTCGCAAGAATTGAACTCGCATTCTTATACTTCATTCGAAAAATACTGAAATTCTCTCTTTTTACCGATTGACCTACTGCCTGTTGATCTCAATTTTCATTACAGACTGCTAAAACTCTATTTAAAGTAGGAAAAATTCATTAATTTTAAATAATGAATTAATTTTTGAAAAAAAAAACTCTATTAACATTGAGTGTCATCCGCTACAAGTTAAAAAAAAAATGCATTTGAACTTGAGTGGATGAATAAAAAGCTTTTTATTAACGATTGAAAAGTTGAACAAATTATATATAGGGAGAGTGTGAACTAATAGTAGGAATTTAAAAATATATGTAAGCTTTTCTAATATTTTTTATTGAAATGAACCATCCATCCCTAATATAATTTAATATATGAATAGACTTAGAAAGCCCATGCTTGAATATAAGTATTTTATCTCGTGCCAAATGTAATTTTCACGAAATTTCTCTCGTTCAAACCGGCATTCAGTTAAACGAACTTGATTTGTAAGTATTGGCGAGATTATACACCTTATTAAATATTCTTTTCTGAGAATATCATTGCCTCTGCGAATGAACGGTAATGTTTGCGGGATCAAAAACAGAAGTGAGAGCGGTAAATTAATGATCTAATAGATTTCGTCCTCAAGACCGTATCTAAACGACTATTGATTAATTAACTGAGTCAAAGTTGTTTGCCTCTCTGACTTCTAAGTTGAGAACTTCATTAATTAATGCGGACAGAGAAACAGTGGTTTAGAAGCTTAAGAATACAAGCGTGTACGAGCATGAATTTATCATGGGGTCTTAAATGAAATTAACAATATTATTTTAAGAACGTTAAGTATTGGAATGATTAGTATATGCCGTCATTACTATTTTCTGTGGGTACTATAGTTATCTAACTAAGCTTATTATTTTAATTTTTAATCGTTGCTTATAGTAATAGGATGTAATCTGTATTATGGTTGAGGAGTAAGTGATTTTCTAAAAATAATATTAAATGTGCGTTTAAATTAACATTTCTATGCTTTGAAATATGAATAATCAGATTATTAGCCATTTTTGTTGACTATTTATTAAATAGATTCCTGTAGGAAGATTACCTATTACCATGGTACTCTTGAGAAGACTTGAGAAAAATTTCCGCAGTTCATTGCCAATCAAAGTTCCTATAACGGGAAACCATCGACCACCATTCTTTCAAAAGTATATATATATATATATA
>JAOUZG010036560.1:2757337-2769445 GCA_026289955.1 Argiope argentata
ATATATATATATATATATATATATATATATATATGCCATGTTAGCAAATACAGCTTTTCTTGAGTCAGCGCAAATATTTTATAATAAATACATGTCTATGCATGAAATTGTAGCCATATTTACGCAAAAAATGCGAGTTATGCTGTAGTTTTTTTTTTTTAAATAAAAGCGAAACATATATTTTATGCATGGAATCACATAATGTAAATCATTTTTAAATCACATTTCAACATAGAGCACTTACAGCTTTATAGGTATATTTTCATGGCTGTCATAAATATGTGTTTTGTAGATAGAGAATTTTAAGAAAGGAATAGGAATTTTCTAGTTAATATATTTGAGTTATCTTATAAACAATAAAAGATATTTTTAGCTTAATCAACGAATCTTGAATAATACAATTAACAAGTAATTAAATCTACAGCATTTAACATTTTTCTTTAGGCCATTTTTTACAATGCCTCCAAATCAATAAGTTGACTTGAAGACATAATTTTATTACTTGAATGGTATCTAATAAGCAATAAATAAATGAATAATTCGATCGACGACAGTTCCTAAAATAAAAGGTCAAAAATAAACTGAAAGTTAGAGGTGGGTAATGTCTAAAGTCCTCACGATACAAGTATTTAAAGCACCGGTGATCGTTGTATGGCCTCCAAGCTTTCTATGTCTTAATCTTTAGAACTTCTTTCTTTTGTTCTACTTAACTAATTCGCTTATGATTCTCTTAGGGAAAAATGTACTTAATGTATTACTTATTCAGGGATTTCGTTTCTTCTTAACGAGGCAGTATGTATTCACCTTTATTCGAAGCTTTTTTTAAAATTTCACCTGTGTTTTTTAGTCAGAATTAGATAATTTTATTATTTGCTAATATATTTAAATGAAATCTCTATTTCTTTGGAAGTAAATGTAGCTAAGATAAAATTTTCAAATTCAATGTTCTGATCCCACGAGAAGTACCATGGGTATTACTAAAATATCTTAATAATTTTTAATTTTTGTTTGCAAAAAAGAAGTTAAAAATAATTGGCTTCGATTAAATTTTGGTAAATGTGTTTACTTAACTCAATTTCCTTTTAAACTGCTTAATTAATGTTTTTTTAAATTTTATTTATTTTTATTTTATTTTATTTGAACTTTGGAGGTCATGAAAAAACATTTATGAAAAAAATGGAAACACATTTATCCCCCCCCCCTTATCTAAAGAAGGGTCAAGAGTGGAAAAGGTTTTAGTAACCTAGTTGTAAAATATTAACACAATTTATTTGTTTGTTCAGTTTAAACGTATATTTTTGAGGTTGCCACTCGAAGTTGTTTTTGGGTGGATATCTTAATTTTGAACGAATAATAAGGAATAAAACTCTTCAGTTGGTTTCTCTAAATATCCACATCACAAGAACATATGAATATTTTCATCCCTGGCCCATTTATCATGCACTTAGTTTTTACATACAGCAGATCTGTGAAATATATATTTAACTATCTACATTCCAAGTGCGAAACAGGAGCTAACATTCGATTCCATTGTAGTACTAGTATCTTGTCTGGATAGACAGATAGTTAAAGTTTATAAAATTATATAAGCATCTATCAGTTCATTTATATACTCATCGGATACCTTTTTACTCTCCCGAATATGTATTATAGAGACAGTACAGTAATCCCCCCCCCAAAAAAAAATTTGAATTCGAAATTTTTAAGAATCTTTACATTTCAAACCTTCTTGAGTTCGAAAAATGATGCTCACATTTTTAGAAAATATCAGTTCGTCTGTCTGTCTGCGACAGAGATAACTCAAAAACGTTGAAGTGTATGGGTTAAATTTGGTAAACAGTCTTTATACCAAATTATAGGCTTCTATCAAATTTTGAAAAAATAAATCCCCTCCGGGAAAGTCTGTCTGTCCCTTTGTTAGAATATAAGCTAACATTATAACAGCAAAATGAAAAGATCTGGATAAATAATAATCATTACGCATATTTAAAATCTGTATCATAGACACCTATCAAATTTCATGACAAATTTCATCTGTCGGTCTTTACTTTTAGAAATATGTAAGCTCGATTACTCGAAAACGCAATGAAGTAAATATATCAACCTTGTTGTGAGAATTTGCGACAATGGTCAGTTTTATTTCAAATTTTTGTTTCAATTGGTTGTGAGTAACATGTCTAAAACACAAATTCGATTTGTGGCTATTATTAACTCTTCTGAGAGATTATTCGCCAAATATTACAGATTACGTAAAAAAACCAATTCAAAGGTTAATATTTCGTTACTATTATACACTTAAGTCATGCATGCTGTGCTCTGCCTTAACGCTTTCATTAAAAAGTATGTGAGAAAATTTTGGGAAGACCATCCCTTCCTGCTTGAAGGAGTGATTATGCTAAATCTTAAAGGCTGTTCTTTATGTTCTCGTGTTCCGCTTTACAACGGAAGCTGGGGTGTAGTAGCTTCTGAAGGTAAGTCACATTGCAGACTCTCCGACCCGCCACGAAGGCACACGGATTAACCATAGGAACTGAATGACCGGACCACCTCGACAGCAAAGTTCGGGATCTGAGGTTGAGTCCTAATGGCCGACAACGATCACGGTACAACCCTCCCCGTAGGGAGTACGCCCCGTCGTCGTGGGGGAGTCTAAATCCCACTATTATTGTATCCTCCGGGTTGGCGAGATCCGACCACCATACCGGAAGCATCTCATCCTCATTACGAGGTGCCCCCCGGGAATAGCTTCTGAGGGTATGGATCCCTGAGCACCCGAGGGCAAAAGCCTGACTTCTAGCTCACACACGTCACAAACCCTTTTTAAGCGGTAGACTTCAATCATGCATTGCATTCATTCATCCACAAATCGTAATTTAGATCTGTAACAGAAAACGATTATCTCTGTCCCAGTACCACCAGTAGTATTACTCTCGATATGGAGGATTTTGTGACCACGACAGTGGTAACGTCCGCCACACAGACACACACATATACGGAGACTCTTTGGCTAGCGGGTTCGAACTCGGAGCTCAAGGGATGAGATTCCAACGAAATAAATTATTCTTGGAGTTGCGCAGAATCACTCTGTGTTTTAGATTAGTAATTGGTTCACGCAAGTCTGGTGGTACAGAAAGGATCAGGAAAGCTTCCTTCCTATCGATAACGGGACGTGCTTCCTATGGGAAAAGTTGCTCCGTGGCCGTTGCTGACCCTTAGGATTCAGTCTTATCTCCTTCCAGTGCTGTCGTGGCAATCCGGTCAGTAATATCTAATCCAAAACTTTAAATCAGGCGGGTTATAAAGTTGTAGTTCTCGTGTTCCGCTTCTCAATGTAAGGAGGGGTTCAGTAGCTTCTGAGGGTATGAACCACTGAGCACTAGAAAGCATAAGTCAGACTTTTAGCTCATACACGTCATAGGCTCTTTTACCGTGTCGAAATTTAAGCAACGGCCTTAAGCTATATCCTAAAGGAGGTTTTTTTTTTCATTCATCCACAGATCGTAATTTAGGCCTGGAACAGAGAACGATAACCTCTGACCTAGTACCCCCAGTGATATTACTCTTGACATGGAGGACTTTGTGATTCTGATAGATTTAACATGTGCAAGTCACCACACACTCAGAGGGTCATTCATCTGTTGACGGATTCGAACTCGCAGTCCAAGGGATGAGCAACGGCCTTAAGCTATATCTTAAAGGAGGTATTATTATTTTTTTAATTAAAAAAAGAGTTTTTTTTGTTTTAAATTTTATTACAGTTCTTACATTTGAAGTAAGTTTTCTGTTTTATATAAAAGTATTATAAAAATTTTGCTCTCTATTATTTAAAAGCCATGCCCATTATGGTGTATTAAAGAAAAAAAATGTTTTATAGATAAAGACAAGAATTAAAATCAATTGTCTATTTTATAGAGCTTCACCACGAAATGAAATATACGATCTAACAACAAAAAGCAGCACAAACTATAATTTATACCTCTCCATCAGAAACAGATAATGTTTTTGACTTTTCAATAATACTTGCTAGATATCTATTTATCTGAAACTGTATTTTATTTCCAACAGCTCCATTCTTATATTTTTTTTAAATTGCTTTTTTTATAATTTTATTTTTTTATTGTTGGCACAGGATAAACCAGTGAGGCGATTGGAACTGAGAAGAAAAACGCATCGCTCCAATAATTTGACCACAAGCTAAAATATTTGCTCCCGCTAAATTTAGTGTCCGAAATCGTCGAAAAATGGGAAATAAATTCGATCTTTTTTCCCCCTTCCTTTTTATACTATTATTTTTCTACCTCTCTTTTTTCACTCTCCCCCCTGCTTTATTTATTTATTTTTTTCTTTATATAAATTTGAAGTTTTGTTGGGGCTCGGACAGTATGTGGACAATCCCTCCTTTTTTTTTCTTAAGAAAATAAGATGGGGTGGAGGGAGGGGATGTGCGCAGAGAAATAAAAAGCAACGAAGGAAAAGAAACAGCTGGTTGCCATTTGGGGAAGAGGGGAAAAAATGTTGCAACAAAATGCGGCGAACAACAAAACAGAAGGGTGGAAGAAGTAGAAAAAAAATGGCGAGGGGGTGTAGCCAAGACCCTGGCAAAGTTCCATGTGTAGGCATTGGGTCTTGGATGTGGAATAAGTTAGGTTAAAGGGGAGGGATTGACGACCGTGAAGCAATAAACGAAATAGCGAGAGCAACTTGTCATTGTTTTATCGGTTACTGCCACAACTGCAGATACGTCCTAACATGTTTATTAAGATGAAGTGAAGTGCCGAAAATGTTATTTCCAACTAAAATGCTAACGCTCAACGTTCCGCCTTGTTATCGCTAAATTGATTTAAACGAAACTAATGGATGTAAACTCCGAAGCGTTTATATGAAATGGTCTGCATTATGAAGATGGAGCATCTCGCGGTTGTTCCGCAGGTGATTTTACTTCGGTTTGCTTAGGGAAATATTAAAATTTTAGAACGTAACTCTCTCTCCCTCTCTCTCCTTTTCTCTATTCTGTATTTTAAACGGAAATTTTGCTTTTTATTTGTTTATTTAACATTTTTGGGGAAAAGATGAAAACTTTATTCTCTAATTTAAAAGCAAATAAATTATTTTGAAAATATAATAAATAGAGCGGAAAAAAGAAACTATTTTATGTGAAAATTAATGAATCAACGCTTTTAATTTGAAAGAATGAAAAATTATCTTTAATTTTCAAAGAATTATAAAAAATGCATTGAAAATGTTAAAAGTTTTTAGTAAAAAAATTAAGTCTTCTAATTTTTATAAAATTTTATCGGTGTTTTTTGTTTAAATAATAGTTACGTGAGAGATGGATTAAGCTCTGTAGAGACTCTTGTGAGTTTCAGAAATACTCTTTCTCGCCTTCCTATTTTATTTACTATCACGATATTTTGAGAAATAAATTATGTTCTAAGTTTTTGAAATGCAGTCTATTGCCCCTTGAAGAGGGGATGAGATGAAGAACTTCTTCATAATTGTTTATAGTGGCACATAATAATCTGTTTTCTATTAATGTATCATTATATCCGAAATTGTGAGTTATCAGAGTCACAATTCACATGATTTCTGCCAAAGAGAGATGCAAGTATTCTTTAATAATGGAAATGAAGTATAAACGAAATACTTTACCAATACAATGGTCATGAATAAATCCTAGTTGTGAAATGAAAGAAAGACATATAATTGCATAAAATGCACCCTTAATCCGTTTGGTTTCCATCCAAGTTAAAACAAGATACTCATATGTGTGTTTTAACATATTATATGATATCATGAATAATGAAAAATGTTGTAAAACTATTATACAAAATAGTTGAGAAATATCGCAAAAATATTGTACTATATTGTTGAACAATATCGCAAAAATATTGTACTATATTGTTGAACAATATCATAAAAATATTGTGAAATATTATTGAGCAATATCTTAAAATTGCTGTACACTATTGATGAGCAATATCGTAAAAGTATTGTCCAACATTGGTGAGCAATAAGGTAAAAAATATTGTACAATATTGCTGAGCAATAACTTAAAAATATTGTCCAATATTGATGAACAATATCGTAAAAACATTGAACCATATTTTAGTGGTATTGATACTTCAGCAGTTAAAAAATAAAATAATAATAATAATCTTCCTCTCTGTGAAAAGAAATATATAATAATAAAATTTCATTTATCGTTTACAGAATATTTTGAAAAACTTTCATTAACATTTTATTTATTACATCTCGAATTTTTACAATGTTGAAAGAATATTGAATATTATATGTTTTAATAATATCATAAAAATAATGAGCTATAATTTTTATGATTCAGGCTTTATAATGTTAAAGATTGAAAAGTAAATTGGAACCTTCCATTTTGTCAAAATGCATTTAAAAAAAATATTGTTCATTTATGGTTTGCAGATAATTTCAAAAATGGATTTTATTATATTGTATAAAATTGCTTATATTGACGAATGTTATATAAACGACAATGTCGAAAAAGTAAGATTAAGAAAATTAAACCGTATGGTAAAAATATTGGGTTATATTTTTGTAAAATGATACTGGATCTTTCTTTCTCTCTTAAAAAAGTCACTTATCATTTGCCAGAAATTTTAAAAATGTTTAGCGACGAATGTGATAATCTTATATACAATATTTATAACATTTATACTTTTATGTACAAGTACCAGATATTCACTAGAGTACATGGGAAACAATTGTATCATAATTTCACCTCAATTTAGATGAAGAAAAACTTCCTAAATCCTTATTACCAAGATTCATCCATAAAGTTCTTGAATTACGGGAAGACACTGAGTGGATCTGTTCCATTTTTTTGTCTTCTTTGAAATTAAGACATGATTTAGAGGCAAGTCCACATTCCCATTATTCCGTCCAACAGCTTGTTAGCAAGCAACTTTCCCTCATGTTTCACAACCGGGTCATTAAAATTTACATCATAAATTATTCTCTCTATCCAAGTACTATCTTATTAAAATAATATTTCTGACATCTCGGGTTTTATTTACTAGAAACTAACTTATTTAATAGGCAATATGCGGAAAATTTTCATCTATCTTACTCTATTTGTCCCCTTTTTTTCTGCAATGCCTAATTATACATCAAACCAAGGTTGTTGTGTGAGTCTGTGTTTTTTTTTTTTTTGGAAGATCTCTGATGTTGACCCAACAGCATTTGGTTTTAAACTTTGGTAATTACGATGCGGTGGGGAAAGAACACGACTTATTTACATAAACGGGACTTAATGATCGTTTATTCCGTGTTTAATTGGTGTAGAGGCGCGATAAAATATTAAATGCGTACAATTTTCATCATTGATCAGTTTTGTCACAAATAATGACTGATTACTTTTTGTCTTAAATTTGGTTTAGAGAAATTCCCACAGTTAAAGAATTGGTGTTATTAAAGAAAACATTAAAGACTGATTTTTACTGAATGATTTATACTGAAAGTGAAGTCAATTAATAACCTTCAATATCATAAATTTATTTCTGATACTGATTGGAAGAACGATTTTCACTATAATATTTTACATAGAATATGAGATTAATTAAAAGCCCTTAATATTAATTGAAAAAGTTATTTTAAATATGTAATTTTACACAAAATAGTCAATACATTAATGATCATCAGTATTAAAAAGCCATTGCTGATATCCTAATTAATGACATCAATATTAAAAATGTATTGCTGTCTGTGATTGAAAGAGTGACTTTCACTGTATTGTTTTAGACCTATGAAATTCTTTATTGACTATTAATATTAATAATTTATTATTAGTACTGTAATTTTCACTTTATTTTCTGCACAAAATATTGAATTAATTAATGATTGTCAGTATTAAAAAGCCATGGCTGATATCTTAATTAATGGCCATCAATATTTAAAATTTATTGCTGACAGAAATTGAAAGGGTGATTTTCACTGTATGGTTTTAGACAGATTATAAAATTCTTTATTGCCTGTTAATATTAAAAATCTATTGCTGATACTATGATTTTCAATATATTTTTTACACAAATATTAAATTAATGATCATCAGTCATAGAAAGTCATTGCTTATGCCCTAATTAATGACATCCATGTTAAAAATTTATTACTGACAGATATTGAAAGAGTGATTATCAATGAATGTTTTTAGACAGCTTATAAAATTCTTTATTGAATATTATTATTAAAAATTTATTACTGATACTGTGATTTTAACTGTATTGTTTTACGCAAAATTAATGATCATCAATATTAAAAAGCTATTGCTGATACCCTAATTAATGACCAATATTAAAATTTATTGCTGGCAGTGATTGAAAGAGTGATTTTCCCTGTATGGTTTTACACAGTATATGAAATTCCTTGTTGACTATTAATATTAAAAATTTATTACTGATACTATAATTTTCACTATATTTTTTATACAAAATATTGAATTAATTAATGGTCATCAGTATTGTAAAGCCATTGCTGGTATTCTAATTAATGACTATCAATATTAAAAATTTATTGCTGACAGTGATTGAAAGAGTGAATTCCATTGTATGTATTTAGACAGAATATGAAATTCTTTATTGACTATTAATATTAAAAATCTATTGCTGTTTCTGATTGAAAGAGGGCTTTCACTAGATGGTTTAAGATGAAATATAGAATCAATTAATGATCAATAGTATTAAAAGTCATGGCTAATACCTTAATTAATGATCATCAATATTAAAAATTTATTGCTGATTGTGATTGAAAGAGTGATTTCTCCTGTCTGGTTCTATAAATATGAAGTTCTTTATTGACTATTAATATTAAAAAGTTATTACTGATATTGTGATTTTCACTATATTTTTTACAGAAAATATTGCATTAATTAATTAATGATCGTCTGTATTAAAAAACCATTGCTGATACCCTAATTAATGACATCAATATTAAAAATTTATAACTGACAGCGATTAAAAGAGTGATTTCACTCAATGGTTTTAAACAGAATATGAAATTCTATAAATATAAAAAAATTATTGCTGTTTCTGATTGAAACAGATATTTTCACTAGATGGTTTTAGATAGAATATGGAATCAAAAATTGACCATCAATATTAAAAATCCGTAGCTAATCTTGTTTGAAAGAAAAAAAATTAACTATATGGTTTTAGATAAAAAATAAAAATAATTAGTTAACATCAATATTATAAATATACTGCTGATGCTAATTGGAAGAATGGTTTTCACTACAATATTTTACTCAAAAAAATTGAATTAATTAATAATAATCAGTATTAAAAAGCCATTGAGAATATCCTATAAGTCTTTTTTTTTAAAAATTAATAATCTTTTAAAACTGTATAAATAAAAGTTGATTTGAACAAATATTTGTGGATGTTGACAGTCGTAAATAAAAAATTAATTTCAATTCCGTAAAAATTGAATGTTGAAAAATGAATTTCATCATTCAATTTCAGAGAGAAAAAAAGGATTAAAATATAAATTAATCAGAAACTTTTTCATCGAAAAATTTCTAATTTCTTATTTCACGGTGAAAGATATTTGCTCACAATTTAATTCCATTTTTGTCATTTCTATTTAAATGAAATTAATGAAATCTTAATTGTGTTAATAAAAAAACGAAAAATAAAAAGTGAAATTGAGAATTGTGGTTTAGGAATCATTTAATAATTATGAAATGAAGGAGAGAATTAAGAAATTTAATTTTGAAAACCTCATTAATAGGAAATTAATTTATGTTTCAATAAATTCTCATTTTTTTAAATTTTATTTTGAATTTTAAAAGTTAGTGATTCTTTTGAGTCGTATGAGTTATATAAATAATGTTATAAGTACTGAAAATATTTACACTTAAAATCATTAACTAATCAAAGATATATTTACAATTTTAATTCGGCATTTTGTGAAATACAAGCAAATAAGGGTTTTTTTAAAATTTGGTCATTTTAAAGAGTTTTTATTCAAAATCTTTACCCTTATTTATTCCTTCATTTCAGTATTTTTTTAAATGCCTATAATTGTATATAGAATTATGGATTAATCATAAATCTCCTTTTCAATACAATTATTTCATTAACGTTTTTATACTTATTTTCTAAATCTATGTTTTAGCATTTTCTAAAACTCAGTGTTTCCAACCGTTCATGCAAGAATTGGTTATGTATAAATTCTTCTTATGCCTCAGGTTGAGAAAAATTATTGAAAATTATTTAATCCTTCTAAAACCCTGTCTATAAACAAACAACCAGTTCCAAATATCCTTCATATAGTTAAAATACACACACATATATACACAGAATTTAACTAAAAACATTAACAAGTTCACTGCCCTAACTGATGCATGTAATCCAAATCAATATCTAATAAAATGCTTACTTATTTCTCATTTTTAATTGCATTAGAGGGGGAAATATCTGATTAGATGACATGTATGAATCACAGGTGATTCACGTCCTGAAAAATGTATTAAATTAAGGATAAATAAACTAAACATAGTTTTATTCTACTCTCATCAAATTTTATATTGGTGTCTTTTGCTGTCATGTGAATGCAACATAGCAGTCAAAGTATTAATAAAACTAATAAAAAATTATTAAATAACTAATGAACAGTAAATGTTTTGATTTGCCAATCATTCGTGTAAAAACATGTCATACTTAAAATTTGCGTATGTATCAGCTGGTGAAAACCAATCAAAATTATTTACTCTGCATCTAAACTCCTAAAAAGGGTCAACCAGTCCCAGATGCCTTTCATATAGTTTCAAAAACAGAACTTTAATATAAACAAACTTAAATTATTAACTAGTTGAAGATCAGATTTTCTATGTTGCCAACCGTTCTTGCAAAATTAATTTATATAGTCTCTCAAAAAAGTATTGGGACACTTGGCTTGAATAACTACAAAACTACTCTTAATGAAAATAAAAACAAAATGAATCAAGACCTATTTTAACATTTGCTGTGCAGTTTGTATGGGAAAATTTTGTTTGTATTTTAGAATTATAATTTGATCTAGTTTTTTAAACATAATTCAAAGGCAAATAGAAATCAAAAATGGATTGGGACACTTTTGAAATGAGAAATTTAACAAATATATGACACTTTAATAAAATTGATTTTTCGACATACATATTTTTAGATTATAATTTTAAACATTAAGTTTTAAATAGATAAGATTAGTTTTAGAAAAAATGGCGAGAAATAAAAATATATCGGTTGGTGTGCGAAGTGTTGTAATAAATCATTTTAAAAATGGAAAATCATTTCGCTGTTTGGGACATACCTTGAAATAGAGTAAATCTACTTTTCTTAACATCTTTCACTGGTTCAAGACAATAAATACTGTTCAAAACAAGCAAAAATCAGGGCGTTCAAGGAGAATTAATGAGCGTGAAAAGAAGTGGATTATGAAATAAGTTCTTTTTAATTCAAAAACTAGAGCAGTAAAATTGACTCTGTAATTTAAAAGTAAGTTTAAAAAAATCAATAAATCCTGTAACTATCAGAAGCATTTTAAGAAAACGTAAATATTATGGAGAAATATCTCAAAAAAGCCATACATCAGCAAAGTAAATCAACAAGCTAGACTGGTATTTGCTAAAACGTTTGTAAAGCAGTTAAAGAATTTCAGCAAAATGTAATTTTTATTGTTGAAAGCAACTATAATATTTTTCGGATTAGACGGCAAGCAAAACGCTTGGCGAAAATCATTTACAGGTATGAAGGTCAATTACAGCTATGAAGGTCAAAAATTTGTTTCCTAATATCAATGACAATCAAATAATCTAGGATTGTATGGCAAGCACTGGTGTTAGGAATTTATATTTTGTTGGCTGTGCAGAGAATAAACATGTCTATCTTTATATTTTCAAGTGAGTTATAAAGCTAAGTGAAAGCAAGCTGGGAATGTTAAGTGACTTTAAACTGTATCGAGATATTGATCGAAACATATAGCTGATATCTGTGAGGTATAGGTTCTCTACCATTGTCCTAGTGTTATTAAGACTCCTGCACAAAGTCCAGACCATAATCCCATTGAGCATGTGTGGGATTCTTTGCAGCAAAAACTATATGAATATCA
>JAOUZG010036560.1:2778820-2791692 GCA_026289955.1 Argiope argentata
AGGAACAAACCAGAGGTTCCAGGTCCAACTGTCTGTCTATTAGAGCAGTGCGTTAGTTAACAGACAGTATAGATAATAGGAACAAATAAGGTGTGCTAGTTCTAGAAATAACCGAGATCTATCAGAGGATTGAATCATGCAATAGACAGTTTGATTTCACTTCTGGGTGTGTTCAAAATCTCATTTAACTGAAAGTTGAACATCGTGATCTTAATAAATCTTGAATATATAGATGCCAGATCTGGTGCCGTCCTCCTTATTTAACTAATATTCAAAATTACGAGATTAATCTCAAATTAATCCGATCACAGCATTAATAAAGCAGGCTCAATATTATCTGTAAGCAATATTAAGTTTTGTATTTGTTTTTATTTTTCAGCTGATTAACTTTTATGAACTACACTTTCTACAGAATATATTAATCTCGAAATTCATAATTTTTAAAGTTATTCAAGAAAATATAGCATATATTTATAAAATAAACTTTAAAATTCGTTCTTTATAACATATAAATTAAATATTTCATTTAGTCAGTTAATAGTAATAATTAATATCAAACCTTCACCATTATTTCATGGTAATTTCACTAATCCCAACTAAATAATTATGGTAACACTAGTATTTTTAACTACATAAACTATAACAACATTTTGCCTTAAGGGTCTTTTTGAAATTCTTCTGCTGTCGACAATCGCTTTAAGGCTTATTCCCCGTTAAATAAATACTTTGTAAATTCTTGAAGGACAATATTTATTTTTTTATGTTTTGAGACTCATTGCCTTGAATTATTTACTTTGAATTTATTTACTGGAAACAATGTAGCAGCGTAAAAATAGAAGGAAAATACGTCTTCGAATTAATTTTTCGAGGGGATTAAAAGTTAAGTACATTATAATAATTTCTTATTTTGATGGATATTTTGTAGATACATAAATGCAATGTAGATTTAAAAAATTTGCATTAGAAATTTGATGTATATAATATTTTTGCAGATTTAGTAACAAGTGTATCTTTTAGATGCATTTGTTAAATTCAACATTTTATATTGTTATTCTTTTTTTATCTATTTTAAAATGAAATCTCCGCGTTTTATTTGATAAGAAATTATGGATAGAAATATGCTATTGTTATTATTTTGTCAGAACATGATGTTGCTTTTGGGATGAGATTCTTGGCGTCAACAAAACTTCGTAGACGATAAATAAAAAAAAATATTATTATCTGCGCGAGCATCTCAAAAAATCAGCTTTTAATAACGCGTTGTCATTGAATTTACAATAGCTCTGATTAAAGTAATGTTAATTACTACAGCAAATAAAAAAAACCTTGAAAAATGAACTTTTGAGCCCGTGATTATATGAAATGAAATAAATAGGAAATGCGATATTTTTTTAAACAATCAATGTGATAAAAAGTTCTTTTGGATCGAATGCAATACTAAAGTGACTCACTCAGTGAAACCATTAAAATGAATAAAAATATCATTTAAGTTGCACGAGCACGTGATGTTGGGCCTTTCAAGAAATTATGTTCTAACATGATACATTAAAATATTCACAGTAGATTTCATTTTAATCTTTTTATTAGATTGCGTTTTTTAAATAATAGATATCATTTATGGTATTAAATGTATATTCTTTATATTATTTTAAATTTCGAATGATCGCAATAGTTTTAATGAAAATGAACTTAACTGAATAAAGTTTATAACAAAAAAGTTAATACTTAAATGTCGTCTTTAATATTAAGCATCTAATAAGGTTGTATTATAAGATTAAAATAAATCCATTGTCAGTTACAATTATTGGTCAAAATTACATTACCGTACTGTTTCATTACCAAATCTACCAAACCTTGCCTAACTGTAAAATACTCATCAAAGGACGACTTCTCGAATAAGTAGCAAAAAGCAAAGTTTCATTTAAATCACGCTGCAATTTAAATTTAGTAGATTGCCATATTTTTTGAATTATCGTTTGAAGAAAACAATTTGGTGACAATATCAGAATGCTTATTATTACGAACTGGATATTGCGACTATTAGTGATTTATTACAATGCAATTATATGGGGTAGATGTTTCTGTCAATTTTTTTAAAAAAATATTAATCATATTACGTTATAATTAATTTTACATGCATTATATATATATAAATATATATATTGTAAGAAAGTCGCCACTTTGTCTCCTGCTGGAAGAGACACATGATCGAACAATGATATTCCTATCCAGCTGTGAGGCTATTCATCCCATTGTGTTTCTCCCGTCCTTAGAATTTGAGATAGACAGATAAGGGATCACACATGTTTTCGGCTCATTAAAGCAGCAAACCGTGCCTAAATACCAGACGGGACTATTTCGTCTATGGACCACCCAGCTGGGAAGGGTTCCGATAACGAACAGCAGATGCTGTTTACAACCCATTGAAGGAAGAACGCAGGTGTGAAAAGCGGGTGACGGTGCTGATAAAGGGTGGATGTCTTAGAAATCTTCCCACGACATGGTGGCGCGAGTGGGAGTAGAATGATTGGACAACCGGCATCTCCAGCGCTCCAATATCAGCCTGAGGGGTGGAGCTTCGCGCCCGTTGAAAAGAGAAGGAGAGGAGAAGAGAAGAGGGGACAAGCTGATCCGATGGACGAGACGAGCTGTGAGGAGTGCTGAAGTGGAAGAGATACCTCATGATCTCGAGTTTGTTAGAAAGATCTACCGGAAGTAATCCGTAGATCTCTGGAGCTACAGACAGTAACCGAATACGCAGACAGCTTGTAAATTCCCGGCATAGTTGTTGAACAGTCAATCCATTGTAAATATTTCCTGTATCTAACCTAGATGACGTGTTTTTCTGTGTAAAGCTGTAAATAAATCCTTTGTGTATAACACGCTACCATTTTATTTGACCGACCAAGGTCAAGTCATTACAATATATATTCTGTTGTTGTTACTAATGGCACTTGTCATGGTCAAGCCCGATGATACATCAGTGGATTTAAGCCGAAATAAGCGTCTCTTTTTTAAAATAGCGCCAACTAGGGCCAAGAGTATGATTTGGTAGATCCTATACCATAGATACTAAATGGTAGATCCTATACCATAGATACTAAATGGTAGATCCTATACCATAGATACTAAATGGTAGATACTATACCATAGATACTAAATGGTAGATCCTATACCATAGATACATTATCTATCTTGCTTTTTTTTGTAGTTATAGCGTTAAATTATATTCGAGAAGCCGAACATAGAAAGTTCCTCTGAATGAGTTTTGCTCAAAATTTGATTTAAATCAATACAAATTTGGTGTCTATAAATTTACGAATTTTTATACCTACAAATAACTACATATTTTTTTGATAATTTTTTTAATTTCTATTAGTTGGGCTATTTTTTGCATGATATGTTTTGATTACAATTGCCTTCTAATATTAATCAAGCGAACCAAATAATTTCTTATAGCAATTCCTCTTGGTTCACTAATTATTTCAAATCATTCTAAAAGCTCTCCCTTACTTATAAATAAACATCTTCATTTGGTCGCTGTCATATTCTAAACAATAGCTCTTGAAAATAACACACGAGACATTCTCATGATCCATTCTTATATATCCGAAATTCCAGTTGTTTCTTTAGCTTTTCTGACACTGTAGCACCACCATAACCTTGAAAGCATTTTATCTTAAGGCGCCATTCATATAAATTCATATATAATTCATTCCTAAACGTAGCCCAATCAAGATGTCTGTTACTCTAATAAAGGCAACCCATCAACTAGAGTAATTCACACGTATAAAGTGTTTCTTGAAAGGTTAAATCCGTATTTATACCAATAGACATCTATCCACTTTGATGGAAATATGTCTTGAGAGCAAAGTGATGTATTGTCACTTGAGTATTGGGCACAAGTTATAGCGTGGTTGTTAATAATTTAATAGAGACATTTTAGAATTTTATTTGCCTTATAGAACGGAATTTAATTTTAATACATATATTTGTCATACATATTCTTATTCGGTCTTATGCAAAATAAGAGAAGTGAAAATATACACTTATATTCCCTTTATTTCCTTACTTATATTTCCTTATATAGACACTTATATTTCCTTTTATCTCTACTTTTTAAACTTTTCTTTATCCGAAAAAAAAATTTGGTTCAATTCAGTTATTTTAACGTCTTGTTTTCTTACAAAGCAAGTATAAAGTTAAATATATTAGGGTTATTTTTGGATGAGCCTTGCAATTTAAACTCTTCATCAGATGATCCCTCAGCTGACATTCCCTCTCCTAACTTCCGCACCACATCAGCGGGAAAGCATTTGGTCCCCTATAAATGACAGTACTTCTTTGGAATAGGGCCTGAAGCCTGAAATTCTTTTCAGAGGTTCAATAACTTAATTGAACTGAAAACAATATTATAAGCTGTACACAGCATGACAATTATTATAATATCAAATAAAACTCCACTTAATCAACAATTGTTTGGAATAATTAGTTTAAATTTTCATATATTTTGGCACACGAAATAACACACATTTCCTAAGATCTGAATCATGTAACCGTGTTGTTTCATTATTTTTAATTAGTATTTCATTATATCTAGCAGTTTGTTTTGTCTGGTTCTTTATTTTACTAAATCCAATGACAAAAATACTCATTCCACAACATCGCCCGCCTTTTGCTATCTAGACCATACGTTATTGCATTGCATCTATACGTTGGATTGACCTGCAAGTTAGTCTCATGACTTTAATAGCACTCTGTATGGGGCAAAACACATTAGAAAGCTTGAATATAATATAATCTTTTATTTATTTATTTTTTTGCTCATCAGTTTCACTAATTTGATTAAGATTATTTTTTACCTAACAGAAAAACAGGATGAAAGATTACTTGATAAACAGATCATTTTTATAAACACATGTAAATAATCGTGTAAAAATTGATATTACTTTTGTTTAAATTTATATATATCTTCTTTTCAATTCTTTTTACATGTTTTTATAGTCGCATATACTTGTGGAGAATGTGTAGGACCAAACTCACAACGTTAGGGTTTGTAGCCGAGTAGCCAGACAATTAGACAAAAGTGATCATTCGTGTCCGGAAGTTGTTATCTGGCACATGAAGCTACCACCCTGTACTAAAGTAAAAATATTTTAAATCCCTCTCTAATTCTACCAATGTTTTGTATTTTATATTTTCAAATATGTAGCTTTTTTCAGTTTTTTTTACATGTTTATATAGTGGTATATACTAAAGTGAGAAACTATTTTAAATCCCTCTCGAATTCTACCAATGTTTTGTATTTTATATTTTCAGACATGTATTTTTTTTTCATTTTTTTGCATGTTTATATAGTGGTATATACTTAAGTAAGAAACTATTTTAAATCCCTCTCTAATTTTAACAATGTTTTGTATTTTATATTTTCAAATATGTAGTTTTTTTCCAGTTTTTTATATGATTATATAGTGGTATATACTAAAGTAAAAACAATTTTAAATCCCTCTCTAATTCTACCAATGATATGTATTTAATATATTTTCAAATAAGTGGCTTTTTTCAGTTTTTTACATGTTTATATAGTGATATATACTAAAGTAAGAAATTATTTTAAATCCTTCTATAATTTTAACAATGTTTTGTATTTTATATTTTTAAATATGTAGCTTTTTTATATTTTTTTCAGATGTTTATATAGTGGTATATACTAAAGTAAAAACTATTTTAAATCCCTCTCTAATTTTACCAATGTTTTGTATTTTATATATTTTCAAATATGGGGCTTTTTTCAGTTTTTTTACATGTTTATATAATGGTATGTAATAAAGTTAGAAACTATTTTAAATCCTTCTCAAACTTTACTATTGGTTTGTATTTTATATTTTCAAACATTTCTGAACTACTTCATTTTATATAAGAAAATAAACTTCTTTATGTTATAACATATAAAATTATATATCTACCACCTGTGAAAAGCACTCTTAAATATGTCTATATATTTAAGCTTCAGTGATGCACAGTTAAGTTGTATTTTGGCTCTGCTTCCTTATATTGCATTCTTGTGCGATGCAGTTAATAGATCTTTCTGCCATTTGGCGAGGTGTAAAGTTTATTACGTTATCTTCTAGCCAAATAACTCAAGCAAGTTCATTTCTTTTGACAGATAATGCGGGCCCGAAAAAAAGGAGATAAATGTTCAGTTTGTATTTTTCAAATACCTGAAACGCGTTTCTGTTTTATTTAAAATAAGCTCTTTCACACCTACAAAAGTTGAAGTAAAAAAGGAAGAAAGATCGAGAAGGGGGCTTCGTTAAAATGAAAAATATCTCCTCCTTCTTCATCACAGAGGGATTCCGTTATTGATGTTTCCATTTCTTCTTTCGGTTTATAAAATGTAAGTTCGAAATTCTTTTTGACTTTCGGAGTCAACTATTCGCGAATTGGTGGCTTTTTTTTAGGAAGATTGCTTGTAGGGAAAAAAAGATGCATTACATTTAAGATTGAGTTGTTGTTTGGTTTTACTATGCTAGGCACTGTATGATGTACTCGAATAAACCTGATACGTTTGTATTTGAAATTTACCTGACACTTTTGCTCCAGATACTTGAATTTGCCCAATACTTTTGCACCATATACCTGAATTTACCTGATGCTTTTGCACCAGATGCCTGAATTTTTGCCCTTAAATTGATACCCTTTTTTATTTTACCTGATTTACCTATTTTTATTTACTCGAACTTGCTTTTTTTATTGAACTGATTTACAAATTTTATCTGATACTTTTGGAGAATGTTGACATGTAACCTGCGGGCACCAGCCTTAAAGGGGCCTGTGAATATGTTGAGGATGGATTTTGAGAGGTTGGAGTACATTTTAATTGTCATTCAGAGAGCTTGCACCATTTCTCAACTTGTAAGACTAAGTTAAAATTTCTTGATAAATATTTGCTCCTTGAATTTTTCCAGTCTTGCTTCAAAATGTTTATAAATTCTTGTGTCTCATCGAACGCACATGATATTTGAACAGAAATCAACATCAACTGAATTCAAGTGTAGCGTGATCATTATATTGCTTTTAAGTCTTTTATGGGTTTCCCTAGTCTTACTTCAAAAGGTTTAAAAATTCTTGCCTCTGAAAGAATGCACATGATATTTGAACAGAAATCAACATCAACTGAATTCAAGAATGAGGTGATCATTAAAATGTTTTTAAGTACTGCAAATTCAAACAGCGTATCTTATAAAAAGGGAAAAAAAACACCTAAATATAATTGATGATTATTTTGAATTTATTGGAACAAGTTATAGCGACAAAATAAAGAATAACTAAAAAATATTTAAATATCTAAAAAAGTAAAAGAAAGCAAAAGAAAAGTTTTAAAAAAAGCCTTTAAGTTTATTATAAAAATGTACTCTATATATCAGCAAAAACACAGGAGAAATCTTCATGGAGTTATCTGTAAGACTAGCGCAGATATTTTCAATTAAAATTGTAATTTTTACCCGATTTGAAAAAGTATTTGTCCTAAATTTAAAAAAAAAGGCCTTCTCCAGCAGTTTTATACATCTTTAACCAATTAAGAAATGGTGAAATAAAACTTCAGTAAGGATCCAATGCAGTTAATAATAATAAAGTAATAACAAGAAATTTAAAATGTAATAACAAAAAGAGTACAAAACACACTGGTGGTGGTGGTGGGATCTGATGACGTTTAAGGTTGAGTTTTTGAAATTTAAAGTGCTTTACCGGCAATCCAATATACAGATAGATCCCAGAAGGTTTCAGAAGTTTAGATACGTTTTGTACTTCGTATACTAAATACACACTTTCCTTAAAATGTATTTAATTAATACTTTTGTTGGCTGTTGGGCCCTCTTCTTTCTTTGAAACAACTTTTCTGTGATATTTATAGGGGTTCCAATATGGTATATATATTTTCAAAGACCACCAGAGGTCAAACTAATATGTAGATGGATAATAACACTATGCCCGAGTCCCATCTACCTTGTCTACGTCACCGATCTGTCGCCAAACACTGCCTCTCCCTCCTCTTGTGACCACGCCACTGTTTATAGAATCATTAAATCTACAGGCATAATGATTCTAAGCTTCTGAAACTCCTGAACGGTAAATTACTGATGCATTTACTTCAGCTTCCTACCATAGGCGTATTATCATATCTACATCCTAAGTCTTGTTATAATAGCTTCAAATACTGCATCCAACTGAACATTAATGGAAATGTTTGATATCGCATTTTTTAAATTTCATCCCCTTCTGCAAATCTTAAAAAAATAATTCTCTCTAAATTCCAAGCATTTATATGGAAGACTAAATAGATATTCATAGCAGTTCAAAATGGTAATACAGATAATATTAGAAATTGGGCGTATAATTCAATGTCTTCTACTTATCCTAAAATTTGAATACAGGTAAAATATACTTTAAATATTTATATAATCTGGGTGTGACGGGTTCTAAATCATCAATCCACTTGGATTAGCTTTCTAAATTCCATTTATTTCTCGGTTAACAAAGGATGATTTTTACAATCGAGAATTCAATGATGAAGAAAGAATTTTCATAACATGAAGATGGACAGTTGATGTTGTTCAAAGGATCTTTCCCACCTAAGAATGGTACATTGGACATTTGCAGATGAATTCCTCTTGGCAAGAATTCAGGTTTAGGCCATTTTCAGCTGATCCTGTCTTTTCAATTTCAGCTCGCAAAAAACCATAATGTACAAACAGCGGTAGTTAAGTATTAAGCCGTCGATCATTTTCACCAAATCAAAAAAACGTTCGCCAATAGATTGCCTAAGCGCCAAAATTGTTTTCCCATTTTTAGCCGAAGACTCTCGCTCTTGAACTCTGAACTCTGACTGCTGGTTATCACCGGAAGAACGCAGAGCGCCCTCTCGCGGAGTTACCAATAAATTACTGTTTACTCTATATAACGTTATTAATTAAATGTGTTTAAAAGATGTTTAGGCACTTACTTATTAAACCGTCGATCTGACAACAACGTCAGTTTTCATTTCGGTGACCAAAACTCACTAATACTTTTGAATACGTGGTAAACCAATTTTGGCGCTTAGGCAATCTATTAGCGACCTTTTGCGAAAATGATCGACGGCTTACTACTTAAGTAGCGCTGTTTGTACATTATGTTGTTTTTTTAAATTCAATTGCATTCGGTTTTTTACTCTAAGCGAAATCTGTGTTAAAACAGAACTCAGTGATTTTCACCCCCTTCTGATCTAATTCTGCACTTTGGCAATGGTCGGCAAACCATGACTCGCGAATCACAGATCAGATTCAAGATATTTCTAGTAAAAAATAACCTAAGAATACCTTTATTAAATGATTAACAACATATCTACCCATATAATTTAAGTTTTTAAAATAGGGCTCTCAAAAGAGATTTCAGTAGTTGAATTGTTGATAAGTTACTCTATTGACTAATGAATTCGCCAACTACTGTGTTAGACCATAGATATCTTAAAGTACGGAATTTCTGAATCGTTGCGAATGGAATTTTACTTTTATGAACCGAGTTGATAATAATTGATTGCCTCTAAAAATGATGATAGGTTTTCTTTTATGCAATAGTTTTTCCCCTATATGAGAGTAGAGCATTTTAATTCCAGTTTAACCTACAACACACAGCAAGATATCATAGGACACGCAATATATTCAATATTTACCAACCCATGAATTTTTTAAGTCTGCTTTTTATTTCCCCATGTATGAAGATAGCTAAGCGTATTAACTAACAATGTGATAATTTTTTAAATATTCATTTAATAATTTAATTGTTTAATAACTATTATTGACTGGCTATTTGCAGTAAAAAAATCAATTGATTTATTAAAGTAATAATTTATTTCAGCTTAATGGCAATGATAACATTTGATAGTTTTGTCATTGCTAAAATATCAATATATTAGGATGACAAAACTTATTACAATTGAAATAATCCCGTTTATGCACCACTTGTGACTCTTGGTTCTTTATTGAGGTTTATTAGCTCAAAAACTATACAAAAATATATTGTGCCATCTTGTTAAGAAATACATTAATTTTTATCAAAAGGATTCAAATCAATGGACAACAAGGAACTAAAATTTTCTGTGATACTTTTAGAATTAAAGTTTTCATAAGAATTTCATCTGTTAATCAGTTAAATACCTTTGAGCAATAAATTTGTCATGGAAAAAAGCATCATTTTGGCATTATGATGGATTTATTCAATGTCAATTATTATATTTACGTAATAAATGTTTAATTATTATATTTATTATTAATCATTTATTACATTTGAATATTATATATGTTTATGACAATTTAAATAGCATTTTCTGGAGTGATCAAAACAATTAACTGATTAATAGCAATTTCCACTCAATCTAAAAAATAATTTTTACTATAAAATAATAAAAAAGTACATTGTTATTTGCTTTTCAAGATAAATAGTTTTCAGGATTAGTTACGTATAATTCAAAAGGAGTATAAGGTATCATTTATATAACACAAATTAGATTTTTCAACAGAGGAATATAATCAAACATTGGTTAGAAAATCGGTTTCGCATTGAATTCAAAGAATTTTCTATGCCCATATTTAGAAATAGTTTTTTTTATCGATTATTATGTAATACTTTAGTGTTTGATTTATTTATATGATATGGCAATGAAGATAATAAACTAATATATTTATATAGCTCAACGAAAACAGGAAATGACTAATGTTCGTTCTACTAGTTTTCATTTGTAATGGTTCTTATTTAATTTCTTTTTTATCACAAATTATTCATTTATTGTTCATTTATTAAACATCATAAAAATGTGAAAAATAAAATCGGGAATGAATAATAAATCAATTTACAATGACAATATAATAAATTTGATAGTGATAAATTTGAACATCTGCATATTTTCTATAAATTCACATTTAATTTATCGAGTTGGTAAATTTGGAAAAAATTGTGAAGAACCTTTGTTAACCCTTTGCACTCCGATGATGCCTCTGACTCACCATTCAAGATTGTGCATCATTTTGACGTTTTATTGATTTATTTTTCAAATTTAATTGTTAAAAACGCCTACATAATGGTTAAGAAATGTAGATTAATTTTTTAAAAAAATTTACTTCAAAGAATTATGTGTATGTATTTTTCATAGCAATAAGCAAATCTTTGTATTAGGTGAATATTTTTGCATCTAATTATTGGTCGAATTATAAAGGGTTAAGCATTTTATTTATTTTTTTGAAAAAGAGGAAACGTGATTACTTCATTTAAAATCCTGGTGTGTATTGGAACATTCGAATGTTTAACAACCGTTGCGAATTAACGACAATGAAAAAATGTCGTTAGACTGATTAACGAAGCAACACTTCCATTCTAACGATTAAGATTCAAGATGATGGTTTCTGTCATTGCTTAGTTCTTTCTTATCACGTACTTGAATGCTTGAACTCCTGCTGTGAAATTCGTCAATCAGTTAAATCCTTACGTGTGATTCGATTGAAAACATTTCGAGGTGTGGACTAATGATAGAAAATCTTATAATTATTTTTTCAGCAAGGCAATAAGGAAATTCTGTATTAAGTATAGTCTGTCAATGTAAATGGATGCAAAGCGGCTGTGTAATAACTTAGAATAGCAAGTTATTGATTATATTCCACATTAAGCAGAAATCTGTCAGAGATTCTTATCAAGCGGAAATACCAGAAAGGCAGATGTTTTTTAGAATAAAGGTTGCATTGAATGCGTAACCCAGCAGTTAGAATATTCAGTCAATCTGACCCAGAGGCATGCAAGTATATCTGATCGGAGACACTTTACCATTTTTCAAGTTTTCACAACCTTGTTAAGCTCTTTAACCCTGTTTATTTCTTATATTATTATACATATACTATTATCAGCTTTAATAATAAATATACTAGAAAAGCAGATGATAACTTAGTGTAAATATCGATGAGATGCATAAACTTGAAATGGAAATTTTAGATTAATCCAATTTAGAGCCTTATGGACATCTTTAATTACCTTTTTTCAAGCTTTCGCAATCCGGTTAATCTATTTAGGTCTTTTTAATTCCTATATTAAGTATTATACATATACTATCAGCAGCTTTAAAAATTAATATACTAGAAAAGCAGATAATAACTCAATGTAAATATCAATGGGATACGTAAACTTGAAATGGGAATTTTATATTAACCCAACCCAGAGCCATATGGAAATCATTAATTATCTTTTTTCAAGTTTTCACAGTCTTCTTAAGTTATTTATGCTTGTTTATTTCTTATATTTTTATACATATACCATCAGCAGCTTTAATAATAAATATACTAGAAAAGCAGATGATAACTTAGGGTAAATATCGACGGAATTCGTAAACTTGATGTAGGAATTTCAGATTAATGTGACCCAGTGCTGTATGGAGATTTTTAATTTCTATTTTTCAAGTTTTCATAGCCTATGGTTTCTATGGTTAAAATCTTTTATAGCTTTTTGTGTCCTATATGAAATATTATACATACAGAGGAACTCAGTATACTCTGCATTAAGTAGAAATATACCGTAGTATTTACTAATAGATATACCAGAAAAGCAAGGATAGTTTAGTGCAAATATCCGTCCAATGGGGTGCTAACCAGCAGCTAGAATTGTGAATTATTAAAGACCAGTTTATATATGAAAAACTCTATTAACTGTTTTTCATGTTCCGACTATCGAGTTAAGCGCTTTTTTTACATTTTTACGGGAAATTTTTGAATATGTTATGTCCTCACAAGTAATTTAAAAAAGATATGTTTAATTTGTTTAATTTATTATTTTATTTGTTTAATTTGTTTAAT
>JAOUZG010036560.1:2791702-2814998 GCA_026289955.1 Argiope argentata
AATTTATTATTTTATTTGTTTAATTTGTTTAATTTATTATTTTATTTTATTTAAAATAATTTGTTATATATGCAAATGATATGAGTTAGAAAATATTTGGATTAACTCTTACGGAATTTAATCGATCAGTTTATTTGTTACTGTATACGGAGCTAAACCTGCGTTTGTTTGTTGTTGTTTCAAACAACACTTGCCATGGACAAGCTCTCTGATTTGTCTGCGATTTTAAACCGAATAAGAGTCTCTTGTTTTGTAGCAGCGCCAACTAGGGCCAACCATACGACTTAGCTACTCACTCATCACAGTCGCTTGCACAACCCCTTTTTACAGGGGTGGGGACATTCATAAACCTCACCGATAGAACATAGTAGAAAAATTGAATTCATTTCATGCCTTAAGGCTAGTGCCAGGTGAATCAGTGACCTCTTATTCGCTTTCCAACTAATATTACTGCATACCTGAATCCGCAGTACAGTATGCCACATATTTGCCATACATAAGGTTCGGTATTAATAAATATTCTGATAACCGAGATTTACTTGATATAGTTGAATAAATAATTAAACATGATTTAGAAGTAACATCTTCCTAATATTTTATAATTGACATATCTTACCGAGTGCTAACAAAACACAAAATATGAAAAAAAAAAAAAGAAGAAAGGAAACGGAAGATTTTTATTTTATGAGAACGATTTATTCTATTCATTGGCGTGAGGGGGGTTGCGTAGGGAAGAACAAAATAATTTATGTTTGAACAGTAAACACCAAGAACAAACCGAAAGTAAAAAAGATTAAAATGAAATATGCAATGCATATTTCAATGTATCATGTCGGAACATCATTTCTTGAATGGCCAAGCACTACGTGCTCGAGCGAGTTAAATTGCATTTTTGTTCATTTTAATCGTTTCATTGAATGAGTCACTTTAGTATTGCAAACGAACCAAAAGCCTTTGTCTCGCGTCTATTGTTTAAAAAAATATATCTCATTTTCCATTTATTTCATTTCATATAATCACGCCCTCAAAATGGCATTTTTCTACGTCTTATTTGCCGTAGTCCTTAACTATTTTTTTTTAATCAGAGCTTTTGTAAATGCAATGACAACACGTCATTAAAAGCTGATTTTTTGAAATCCTCGTGCAGATAATAAAATTTTCATTGTTCACCTACGGCATTTTGATAACGCCAAAAACCTAATCCCAAAAACAGCATCATGTTCTGACATGATAATAATGCCTCGACATTATACCGTTTTTTCACCTCCTCATTATATTCAATTTTCAGTGACAAAAACGCACAATTACTGTGCCTTCATTTCATCCCTTAAGGCGACCAGGGACCTTTAAGATGACTTTTTTGCAGTTTTCACCTTAACAGCTTGAAATTTTACAGACATTAAGAGTAACATTATAGGAGATGACCAACAACATTTTAAAGAAATGTATTCATTTATTTATGATTTATTTTATGATTTTATTATGGTTTATTTATGATAGGGGGAAGGGGTTAATATAATATAGTATTAGTGATATATAACGTTAATGAAAAATTTTCTTATGGCTCCAAATTTGTTCGAAAGCACTCCAAATTTTATTATTACATTCTCTAACTCTTTTGAAACAAAAGTTGGGATTAAGCTGGAAAATTGAGTACGAAATATCAAAATTGACCAATGTTATAACTCAAAATTACTTAAATGTTTTTTTTTTAAAAAATCAGTCGTTTTAAGGTATTATACTGGTCAATTTTGATATTTCGTACTGAAATTTCCAGTTTAATCCCAACTTTTGTTTCAAAAGAGTTAGAGAATCTAATAATTCAATAGGAGTGCTTTCGAGCAAATTTGGAGCCCTTTACACATTTTTCATAAACGTTATTTATCGCTAATATTATACTATGTTGAACCTACTATCTCACAAATAAATTAATACATTGCTTTAAAATTCCGTGGGTCATATTTTATAGTGCTACTCTTAATGTCTGTAAAATGTCAAGCTGTTAAGGTGAAAACTGCAAAAAATCATTTTAAAGGTCCCTGGTCGCCTTAAGGCTAGGTGAATCAATGACCCCTTATTCGACCATTCCGCTACAACTTATATTACAATATCCCGTCTCGTTACTACTTTTCTGCATGCAGAAAGACAATATTCAGATGATAAAGAAAGATCTGGTGGCAAATGGAATCGTTTGTTCCTAAACTGCAACCAACCAGCCGGGCTACCACGAAACAAACATAGCCGAATTTTAATTCACGCTCTTCATACAGAGTGAACGAAGTCGCAACCCGAAGGAAAGTTCAAACCGTGTTCACAGAACCCCGAGAAATAGGCGGCACAATTGCACGATAATATTAATAAAAATAAAAAAAAATGATAGAAGAGTCCGTCCGACTGAGAGAGGAGTGGAAAGAAGATAGAAAATAAAATAAAAAAACGGGACACGCGACTTGAAGATTTCCTACCCGGCCCTGAACCAAGGCCGCCGCCAGGTAGCGCCAGCGTACAGGCCAGCCCCGTACGAGCGCGCCTCGTCCGAAAAAGCTTGCCTCAGATCCGCTCGAACCTCCCGAGCGTACCGAACTCTTTACGTCAGTGGAGCGGACCTTTTCCCACGCCAAAAAGCGTTCTGCTACCAGCCAAAAAACCAAAAACATCGTGAACGTGCCCGTGACGTTTGTTTTCGTTTAATCTTTTTTTTTTTTTTACGTTCTGTTTTTTCCGGCGCTGTTACCGTACTCCCACGCTTATGCGGGAATTTATTTAATTTATTGTTTTGATTTTTGATAATGAATTAATTAACTGGAACCAGGAATTTTTGATTTTGCTGAGGAATGTGCACAACTTTAACGTAGAAAAAAAGGATCACATTGAAGATTTGTTTTTGATTTGCATCTTTACAGTGCAGTGTGCGTGTTTTTTTAATAATACTTGTGTTTCCGATTCCTTATTTTTTATTTTGGTTTTGATTCATTTTATTTCACTTCGACCTGGCACTTATCGTCTGGAGTGGTCGAACTGTCCGTTCTCCGGACGATTTCATCTCTGACCACTGACCGGACCCTCCGTCTGAGAAAAATTTACACGGTCAACAACATCTCCAAGAAAAAGGTGAGCTAACTTTATTTATTTTTTTCGCTATTATTTTTTATAATAATATTTAATTTATTTTTTATCCAAAGAAGGCGAAATTTTTTAAAAATTAGTGTTGTAGTATTTTTTTTATTTTTATTTAACTTGCTTAGTTAGTTATTAATTATAATTCATTAACTGAATGTAGATCAATGAATACTTAATTAACTTCTTTACATAAGGTTTCCTTCAAAAAGTAAAGTTTAATTAAAAAAATAAATTTAAGTTATTATTTATTTAAATATTTAAAACAATTATGATTTAAAATTTTATTCATAATTTTCGGAGGTTTTTTTTTTGGTATCTTAAGATTGTTAATCATTCTTCTAAATTAAAAAATATAATTAATTGAAAATTATTAAATTAACTAATACCTTAGATATACGTGTTTTCGGGATTAAATTAAACAAATATTTTGATTTTTCTTCCTATTTTAATTTATTACTAAATTAATTTAGAACCTGGATTTTTTTATTAATTGATATTTTTAGCCCGGTTTCTGTCCTTTGTTAAATTTTCTTATTGATATTAAATTAATTGCTTGACTAATTAATAATGTAGGGGTAGCAAATATGTATGACATAAAAGCATAAATCTTCAACTAAAATAGGAAATAAGCAAATATTCATTTAAAAGAAGGTTTCATTTAAAGTTTAAAAAAGCAATAAAGTCAAATCAAAAGATAAATTTATTTATCCCTTATTCCGATTTATTTCACTTCAAATCAATCCCATTCTCCATACCAAGCTCAGACTAAGTATTAAGGAACACAAATTAAAAGAAATCTTTATAAAGTACGCAACGTTTAAAAACATTATCTTCTGTAAGCAGAAGCAATTCTTAAAGAAATCTAACTCTTAAATTCAAGATCTGTCTCGCATCATTTATTTTAATGATCTTCCATCTTTTTTTAAAACTTAAATCATTCGAATATTTTGACATTGTTCTTTTTAATATTCCACACTGGAATAAATAAGCTTCTTTCTTCTCCTAAAATCGAATTCTTGGCTACCTCCTCTTTATGATTTATAATGCTATTACTTCAGGTTTGAAAGCGTAGCTTTCCTCTTATATGTAACATTTGAATTATATTCATCATAAATTCTCTATTTAGAAGATGGAACGTTGTTATTTTTATCCATTTCGTTCCAAAGAAGCATATAACTGGAATTTTTTTTATCGTTTTGTGTTATTTTTTTTCGTGAAAAGAAATATAAGATATTCATAGCTTTATTTGTTTAATTACATGGAAATAATTGCCTTTTAAACAATTAATTTAAATTCTGATATTTTTAATTCCAAGACGCGACGGTTGATTTTAAAATACACAAAGTTCGAATTATCAAATTAGATTTGCTTTCTGTTAATGTTACTGGAAATTTAAAACCCTCGTATTAGGCAATGTGAATAATGCATATTTTTGAAAAAGCAGGGATATTAATTAAATTGCAATGATAATCCATATTTATGCCCTTTAGGAACCTAAAAAAATTTTGGGGTAACTCAGTTTCAAATAATTTTTTTGTTTGAAAAGTTATCGATATTAAATATAACCATATAACAATGCGTACTATCTGCGAAAAATATTTTATCAATTAAGAATTCGCGAAACTAAAATTTAAGATAAATGGAAATGATTTAATATTTTAATTAATTTAATTTGAAAACATAAACGAATTAATATAACAGTAAAGATATATATAAAGCTGACTACAATTTTTATTTGCGATAAATTCAAAATTTGCAAATAACTTTCAAATGGTGGCAAATGACTTCTTTGCTTATTGATAAATAAAATAATATTATCTTAAATGTATTATGGTATTTAAAAAAACAACGCATTTAAAATATGCATTCCTAAAAAAAATTAAAGTCCAGATGTTACTTTTTATTCCTTTCTTAAAATTTGTCATATTCCTTCAAACAAATTTTAAAATATTAAAAATATACAATCGTTAAATCAAAGTAGGTAACACTAACACAAAGAAATCGTATCTGTAATTTTACTTTAATTGTTCCATGCTACATTTTCAATCATGTATTAAAAAATACAATGTCTAGAAATATTCGAAATGTCTTTCAATCCCCCCCTTCTCATTTTAACGGATCAACAGCAAATATTAATATCTCCTAAGAAAAAAAAAGGATTTACTTAAAATCAAAATAATCCTATTTATAACCTCGGAAATAACGTATCGATTTTATGAATGAACAATTATATAGTTATCAAATGCAAATGAGTAATTTAATTTTCCCAGAAGTAAATTGTTGTAGTTAATCGACGAAACCATTTGGTTTTTGTGGTGTTATCATCAATATTAAAATTGTCCCATTCGTGGTTTGAACAGTACCAGAAATACATTGTATGGTTGAAATGTCCACGTTGAATTAACGTTGTTGGCCGAAATATTTGATGACACGACACCTCTCCCTGTACACCTCGCTCTATTCATCCCTAGTTTGTATCACAACTTGCAATCCCTCACATAACTGTACCGCACAAAAGACACGACGCTTGCCTGATGCTAGATCATTAACGATGGCAAATTATTCAGTCTAACGCTTGCTATATGTTCTGCCTTTGACTTCCATAATCTACGTTAGGTAGCGAAGGATTCAACCGAGTTAGAACGCTGGCTGGGGGCTTAGTTACTAGCGAAACCGATTGCTAACTGGATTGTTAGTGGAAAGGCTTACAATTCGTGATCTGCTTGTTAAAATCCGTGAATGCAAAAATGTACTTCGAACAGACGCGGTAAAAGTGAAAAGGAAGTTTCGACTGAAGATATCTACAGAGTTCTGTCGGTTTTTCTTCCACATGAAACTGGAATACTCCGCAGAAAGAAATTTAATCATTATTTATCAGTAGAATAGGTAGAATTACTACTTTGAATATATGGAGGATACGCCAAACGATATTCCTATGATGTAGAATTCTTTTTTTATTCATTACAAGAATATGCCAAACGATATTCTTATGTTGTAGAGTTCTTTTTTTATTCGTTACAAGTATTGAAATGTATTTTTACTTAAGGCAAGAACTTTGTTGGTTGTAACATTTCAGATCCAAATGGTTAAGATATTTATTATCTTGAATATATGAAGAATAATTAGAAGGATTTAATACCATTAGAAGAATTTTTGATGCATTGTAGCTTATTTTTCATGAAAAGTATATTCCTCTTTTGCTTCTTATAATATACAAACCATTTTAGAAATGATTCAAACACATTTGTTGAAAACGTTGGCAAAATTTTGATTAAAAAATTCGCGTAATATTGCAATTTCCATTACTGTTTAGATTTTCCTTCATTTGAAATAGAATATTTTGATAGAAATTCGACCATCACTTAACAATGAGATTCGGAAAATTACTTTATTGGATATAAAAAAAGTAATTCAAAAGAAATTCTTGTGTTTTAGATTTAAAAAAAAAAACATTATTAAAGCCTTGCATTTATTTTTGCTTAAAACATTCATTTTGTTGGATCTCGTAACGTTTCAGTTTGAAATGGTAAAGATACTATTTTCAATATATGAAGAATAGTTCATGTGATCTTATTACATTGAATGAATTTTTGATTCATTGTAGCTTTTTTTTTCATGCAAAATATCTTTATTTTGTTGCTTTTAGAAATGCAATAAATACATTTGTTGATACCGATAACTAAAACCCTCACAAAAAACGCGAATCCTGTCTTTCCCATTAATTCTTAAATTTTCATTCTTCTAAAATATTTTGTTGGAAATTCTATCATTATTTAACTGAGAAATTCTAAAAATTACTATTTTTGTATATATGAAAAGTAATTCAAAAGATATTCTTTTGCAGTAGAATTTTTTTATTCATTAAAGTATTAGAATTTATTTTTACTTAAACCTCGTACTTAATCGTTTCCCTTGCCGTTTTAGTTAGAAATGGTAAAGCTACAATCTTGAATATATGAAGAATATTTCTTAAGGTTTTATTACATTGAATGAATTTTTGATTCGTTGTAGCTGATTTTTCATGCAAAATATATTCATCTTATTGGCTTTTATAATATAAAACATTTTCACATAAACACATTGGATGATAGCGATAGCAAAGATTCTGACAAAAAAAATACGTGTAATCCTGTCTTTCCCATTACAGCTTAGATTTTTCTTCTTCTAAAATAGAATATTTTGATAGAAATTCGATCATTACTTAACAATGAAATTCCAAAAATTACTTTTTTTGGATATATGAAAAGTAATTCTAAGAATATTCTGACGATGGAGAATTTTTAATAATGCTTTTTCGGGAACGTCGTCTTCGGATAAAATATTTATATTTTCTGACTTTAATTCGTTCTCTCATTTTTAGTTTAGATAGTACACTCGACAAAAAAATAATAATAAGCAGTCTCATGTCAGAATTCTTCTGTTCAAAATAAAATAATCCGGCAAAAGTTAATCATTATATACAAGTTTCGAGATCTTACTATTATTTTGAATATATGATGAATATTTTTAAAGTGTTTTCGTAATGTCGGAGAATATTTGATAGATTAAAATTCTGGAACTTATTTTTCATATAAAATATTCATTTTGTTGACCTTATTACATTCAGTCGAAAGTTGGCTTTGTGGACATCTATAAATAAAAACGTATAAAGATACCATCAGTCAAAATATTAATATTAATAGCTTTCGCTGAACCATATATCAAATAAGGGACAATGAGGACTGTTCTCTCTTTTCGAACATTCTAAATTGAGTCAATATTGGTATCTAACAACAGTTTTGGCAGGCTTTATTCTTATTTTACTAGAGAAGATGTTTGTCCATTTTTGTTTTTGTTAAGATATGGATTTCGTTTCACTTTAAAATATGAATAATATTTCCTTTTAAATATGTTTCTGTCAAATTTCTGATTGTGAAAAATATATGTCAGTGGATTCTTTGCAAGTTATTGTTAGCCAAAAGCAGATGAACACTTTTCTTTCCGAATTATTTTAATTTTTTATTTATTCATCAATTCATCATTCTAACTTGCTTGATAAAGTTGGCCTATCAGTTTACGATTTATGGAAATTTATATATGGATATTTTCTATGGAAATTTATATATATATAGATATTCGGGTTTTATAATAGGGATTTATATTCATATTACAATAATATTTGCTATTGAATCTTATTGGTATAATATAATAGCATTTGTTAAATTTTATAGAAAATAAGCTATGACAAAATAGTTTTCTACAATTTTGTCGGGATTTCTTTTTAATATGATACTTTAAGGTGCGATTCAAAATAAAAATCAATATCATTATTTATAAATTAACACAATAAATTTATTATTTCATTTCATTTCTAATAAAACACTGATTTTTCAGTTTCAATCTATTGACCATTATTCTGATTTTACTGTGCATTAAAACACTATGCGAAAAATCTCAATTCATAAGATATTATTTCCATTTCTAAGTGAAATTTTGCAACGAAAATACAATTAATGAAAGCATTTATAATCTCACTATGACTTCTAAATGCATTGCATAGTGAATTTAGTAAATATTTTGAAAGGCATGATATGGTTGTAAAGCAGCCATTGGAGGCAGGTGATAAGAAGGGCGTGGCTACATTCAGAGTATTCACATTCTGTCAGTTCTTAATTGGGGATGACTTCTTATGTTATTTCATCAAGCACTTTCAAGAAATCAGATCTGACTTCTTATCTCAATGGAAAATTAATTAAAAATTACTTATCAGCTTTCCCTTCTGTTAGGATTTCGATTAAAGTATTGTAAAAAATATCGTCTTACATTTCAACTGAGAAATGTTTACTGATTTCGTTCAAATAGAAATATTGGTGAATCAAATAAAATAAATTATTTATACAACATTATTTTTCATCCAATTTATTTTTTATTGTAACTAATTTAACCTTCATCACCTTTTTATTTTATGAGTTTGAATAGAAACTTTAATAATGAATTATAACTTCTGTAACATTCTTATTAATCCTGTCTATATTTTTGTGTTTATGAATTGCACATTTAGCAATTATAATACTAAGTCAGTTCTTCTCAAAGATTTTATCATTAGATTTGTATTAAAGTATATTAATAAATTTTTGAAGATATTATTTAATTTTTAATGACAATTTTATAACGATATCTTTTTAATGATATTATATTTTTTAGTGATAACTTTACAACGATAACTTTTTAATGATATTATATTTTTTTAATAATAACTTAATTAAGTAAATAAAAATGTGAGATGGTAGAGAGAAAAAATTATGCCTTTCATTTCGTAAAATTTTATTCCTTTGGAATAAATAAAATTTAACGAAATATTTTTATCATCCCTTTTAATAAAAATGATTAATTTTTCCCTAATTGTAATGAAATAAAATATGCCTTGTACTTACATTACAAGAAATTTGTTTAAGCAAAAATAACATACAAAAAATATATTAGTTTATTGATAAAGTTTAGTGCTATATATAATCTATTAATTCTGCTCAAATTAGATTCATTACTTTTAATTGCGTTCGTATTACTATTTAAGATTCAATTGATTTTCAAATTTAAATAAATTATTGCCCATATTTGAATTTTGAATTAACTTTTATTCTCTTCATTAGCATACCCCTCTACAAAAGTAGGAAGTTTTTAAGTTTATTTCCAAGTGTTAATTATTTAGCAGAAAACACTTGTGCAGAGCATCTTATCCTATGAAACCGTTCATTTTCTTCAGAAGATACGGCACTTCAACGTAATTAACAGTTCTTCCTTTCTCTGAAATAAACAATATCTCTCTCCCTCACCATTACCTTATGCCTAAGATACGTTCTTGGAGGCACCACTTTTCATCTATTGCATGCATGAAACTTTGGATTCTTTTTAATGACTTGAAGAGATCGGTTCTTGATCGTTAGAAATTCTCAAGGCTCCTCTTTTCGAAAGTTCAAAAACGAAAACTTCTTAAAGAAGCATCATTAAGTCAGATGACTTGAATTAAAATGGTGAATATTTTTCACCTATTTCACTTTGAAGGCTACAATCGCGTTTGTTCCTTTTTTTGATTTTATTATTAGTGCGATAAGAAAGTTCTACGAAGTATTAACGAATTCCGAGAAGTAGATTGGATTCCTCACTTTTAGGGTTTCAAACTGCGTAAGCCAACACTTTGGAACAACTAGATATTTCAATTCACCTTATTTATAAGTAATGAACTTATGCTTTCAAGTATTTATTTTAAGTTAAATTAATGTCCTGTTTTGGTTTTAGACGTAGGGGGACGTACTAGCTTTTGAGAGTATGCGTAATACATTTAATATGGTTAATTCTTGAATATCTGTATCAGAATATTTTCTGAGATGTTTTTTTAAAAACAACTATATGTATATTTTTTACAAACGATTTTGACTATTTTGGAGTTTTTGCAGCATCTTATAACTGTTTCACATTCTTATTTTTTGCAAACGTTTTTGTATATTTTGGAGCTTTTGCAGTATCTTATGACGGTTTCAAATGTTTAATTTTTTTTTTTTGCAAACGATTTTGTATATTTTGAAGTTTTTGTAATATCTTATTATGGTTTCATTTTTTTTTTTGCAAATGATGTTGTATACTTTGGAGATTTTGTAGTATCTTATGACGGTTTCAATTTTTTTTTTTTTTTTTTGCAAACGATTTTGTTTATTTTTGAGTTTTTCTAGTATCTTATAGCGGTTTCAAATTTTTATTTTTTTGCAAATGATTTTGTACATTTTGGAGCTTTTGTAGTGTCTTATGACGGTTTCAAAAATGTTTAAATTCTTATCTGAAAAAAATGACAATTTTTACTTATTTTTTTTAACATTTAAATGTTATCTACTTTTGAAACATAACTTTAATGTTATTTGTTAATAATATTACATCAATTATAAATCAAATATATCATGTACCCTCTCTAAATTTTTCGGCATTTAAATTTAAAATTACAAAGAACGTTTTATTCCAAATCTAAAAACTACTTATGTAAGATCAAAAAAGATTTATTTTTAAAAATTTTATTGAAGAAGTTGATTTTTAATTGGAATTATAAGAACGTACTTAAAAATATAATGACAATTTTGTATCTTCATTAGATTCATGCGTTAATAAATGCATTTAATGAGTATTTTTTACCTCTGTTATTTAAAATATGAAGAACATGTTTGTTGGGTTTTGTAACGAAAATGTGATTTTAATTTTCGTACGCGATTGTATTTTTTTGGTATGAAAGTGTAATTACAAAACTATTTCTTACATTTTAAAGAAAGTTTCATACTTCTTCATTAAAAAAGTAAGAAACCCTAACAAGAATTAGTTGCTGGTATTGTAATAATCAAGAAACTAATTAATTAAACAAAAATTAATCGAAACAATCTGAAATAGCTTTGATTTAATTAGGAAGAATTAATCTTGTTTTGTTTTTGTAATTTAAACTTTTCTTCTGAAATTAATTTTTCGCTTTTTCATTTGAAAAAAAAAGAGAGTAAATTAGAAATTGAATTAGTTATTCTTATACTCAGTTATTTGATTTATAGTTTTTTTTATCCTAATTAAAAAATTTAATTCCTTGTCATAAATATTTTCAAGCTGAAATATTTTAGTTACTTGCATATACATCCAAATCTATCGATTAGTCATTTTATCTGTATGGTTTGTTTCGATTCAATGTTTGAATTCACTTCAAAATTCTTAAAATCCATTACCAAGTTAAATATCTGAAACCCAGTATTACTGAAAATTTTCTTTTAAAAGATTTGATCGGATTGTGTCATTTTTCAGCAAAACTAATTATCTTCGAATGAAAGTAATCTGTTTTTTAAAAAAGTGTCCTCTTTCTTTACTTTGTTTATTATTTCTAATTACCAAATTGAGAAAAATTCTAATTAATTCTATAAGCACCTTGAAAATATGAAGCAACTTTTAAAAATACTTGTTTTACTGTATCAGTATCTCCCTGGCAATTGCGAATGAAGACATCGTCGTTGGAATTTTTCTGCCCGATTCCGTTGTGTATTCGCTAATAGATTTTTCACTTAACGAATCTGAAAAGAATCAACATTTATTTCCTGAGGTCTCAAAATATGATAATTCCTGATTGTCATCTCCACCATTTCGTAACAGACAAAAACTGGTCTCCGTTGGGGATCTGTTTTGGGATTCACACGTCATGGCGAACGTGAAAAAATGTCGAAGCTCCGCCAAGCGTGAAGTTAACAGCAGAAAAGAATGCTTTAATTGCTGTCAGTTAAGCTGTGCGAAGCACCCGACAGACCGACGAATCTTTTCAGCTAAGATTAATTCGATTTATCGAGCTGTTCTTAATGAAGAGAAGTCAGATCGCAAATATTTATTTACCCGGTCTTAATTTATTGAGTAATTTCGGTTATCAAACTTGTGGAATTTTCTTCCTGGTCGTTCAATGATTAAAAGAATAGAGCGGTGACTGAGTTTTAAGATTCGATTTTAACTAATTTGGGACCGGCCTCTGTTTAGACATCTGAAAAGGGCTGTCAATAAGGAAAACGTGTGTATTAAAGTCTTATAATATTCGATCGAACCATTGTATAGCTGGAGAATAATGGCCGTTCTATGTAATGTCAAAAATTAAATAATTGAACTAATGATAATTTCAGTTGCCGTAAAATAAAGATGTTTATCAAATCTATAACAAAATGTAAACGTATATAAATAGTAGGCTATATATTTTTATCGAATTGTTGATAAAAAATAAATAATATTTATTGATAAAAATTAAATTGTGAATGTACTGATGTAACAAGAAAAGAAATTAATGAATTAATAAAAATTAAACTGTTGTAAATAAGTTACTTTTGTCCAGTTGCCAATAATAAAGATGTTTATCAAATTTGTAACAAAATATACAAATTTGTATATTTTGTAACAAATTTGTACTGTATAAATAGTAGGCTATATATTTTCATCGAACTGTTGATAAGAATGAAAAATATTTATTGAAAGAAATTAAATTTAGAAAAAACTTATGTAACAGGAAAAAATTGATTTAGGAATGAAAATTAAACTAATGTAAGTAATTCTAATTGCCATCCAATAATAAAGATGTTCATCAAATTTGTAACAAAATATAAACAAACAATAGAATATATAAATAGTAGGCTATATATTTTCATCAAATTGTTAATAAGAAAGAAAAATAATTATTGAAAGAAATTAAATTGAGAAAATACTGATGAAACATGAAAAAAAATTGATTAAGGAATGAAAATTAAACTAATGTAATGTAATTCTAATTGCCATCCAATAAAGAAGTTTGTCAAGTCTGAAACAAAATGTAAACAAATGTAATAAAGTACATAAAGTAATAATAAACTGTATATATTTATCCAAATGTTGATACAAATAAATAATATTTTTCGAAAGAAATTAAATTGTGAAAATATTGATGTAACAGGAAAAACGGGAAAATGATATATGATTTAAGTTATTTAAGCTTTTTAAAATTTTAACTATAAACTGTGTGATTAATTTTACTACTTATAAAATGCCATTTCAGTTTTTGTTATGACTGTAAGTTCTTCTTTTATACTTCTGTAATTTTTGAAAAGTTATATAATCTTTATATTTAAACGAGGTGATTCTAGAATATAAAGTGCGAATATAAAATATTATAAATATATTTCAGTGTGCTACATTTTAAAATATAGTATAAATTTATAAGTTATCAATTGCCATTAATTTATTGTATTGTCATATATTAAAAATTTCGATTTCATGTATCCTGATGAATTTATATTTACTGCTATGATGCATAATAACACTTCTATGTAAAACGTAAGAACAAAATATTAAATTTATGAAAATTATGTAAAAAAGAAATAATGACCACACTGAAAAACTTTAATATTTATATTATTTGCTTTAATGTTAGCAACATTTTTTTACTTGCCTTAGAAATCTGTGAATGTTTCCAATGAGATATAAGTGATAGAACTCTATCCCCAAATGGCCTATTTGTAGAATATTCTATATTTTTTTTACTGAAGAAGAACTTTTCTGATAAGCGATATCTCTGCTGGAATGGTTGCCGAAAGACTGAAATCTGTTCTAATAAAAATCAGTTTTTCTCTAAAATATCTCTTTTCATCTATGGTGTGCTTTAGTGTTAACAACCCTAATATTTGCTTATATGCTTTAGTGTTAACAACACTAATATTTACTTATATGCTTTAGTGTTAACAACACTAATATTTACTTATATGCTTCAGTGTTAAAAACACTAATATTTGCTAATAATATTTACTTTAATGTCAGCAATATTTTTTTTACTTGACTTGAGAATTCTGTGAGTGTTTCAAATGAGATATAAGTTTTAGAACTCCATCCCTAAATGTACATTTCGTAGCATGCAATCTCATTCTTTTAGCATATTCTATATTTTTTTACTGAAAAAGAACATTTCTGATAAGCGGTATCTCTGCTGGAATCATTGCCAAAAAGACTGGGATCTTTTCTAATAAAAATCAGTTTTTCTCTAAAATATTACTTTCCATCAGTGGTGTGTTTTAATGTTTGCAACATTTAACACAAATATTTGCATATATGCTTTAATGTTAACAACACTAATATTTGCTTAAATGTTAGCAACATTTTTTTTTATTTGCCTTAGAATTCTGTGAATGTTTCAAATGAGATATAAGTGACAGAACTCCATCTCTAAATGGCCATTTTGCAGCGCGAAATTTCATTCTTTTAGCATATTCTTTTTTTCCCTCCTCCTTTTTTTATTGAAGTACTTTTCTGATAAGCGATATCTCTGTTGGAATCATTGCCGAAAGACCGAAATCTTTTCTAATAAAAAGTTTTTTAATTTAAAGCTTTTCCCTAAAATATTACTTTCCAACTATGGTGTTTTTCACAAGTAACCACATTTCGTTTATCTTTCGATTAAACTAAAAAGTGCTAACATTAATCACAAAAATTTCATTTTTGTAAAAAAAAAAATGTCTGAACATTTTAAATATTCATTCTCATATATTTTGGGTAAAAATGGGTATAAATTTAAGAATAAATTGCGATTTTGTGTTGTTGATTACTTAAAAAGGCTAAATAAATAACTTTATTTGAATTTTACTTCGATTTTTTTTGTTTTAGTTTGTTATCAGATAATTGTAGATCATAAAAGATTGTGGAAAAGTTATTATTTCTATAAATTGTGAAGATTTTGTGTACTCAGTTAACAGGTTTGAAAAGTTTTGATAGCTAAACTGTTAACATTGCACTATAAGTGTTTTTTTTTATTTAAAGTACAATAGCAATCAGTCTCTTGATAATCAGTTTTATTGGTTCTGAGCGACTCTGATATTCGCTTGTCATGTTTCTTTCTTCTTTTTTTGTAGATCGTGACATAAAAACGGTTCATTTTCAAGCAATCTTATCTGTTTATCATAGTACCTGTTTGAGTATAAATATCCATTTTAACCTAGCTTACATGTTAATTTTATGAAATTGCAGATTTTTTTTGTCATTTTTTGTGTCTGTGTACGTTTCCTCTTAAATCCTGTAGTATCTGCTTAAAATATACTCTGATTATATTTAAAACGTTCACAAGATTTTTTGTTGTTTTAAATTTACAAAAGGCGATAAAAATCTCTTTATATAATATTAACATATAGAAGACAACTCTCAGTGGAAATTGGACATTCAGCTAGCTGCAATTTAACTTAAAATATGCGTTTCTCAAATAAGTTTTTACAACATTTTCGACTATTATTTCAAATTAATGTTTAAATTTTCACTTTTAGAAAACCAGTTAAAATTTTTGTCTGAGAAAATAAATTTCTTAATATTAAAGAAGAGAAAACATTGAAAGTTTATAAAGAATTTTGGTTAATAGAGTTACAGTGATTGTACATCTTTCAAGTACGATCTTTTAATAGAAATCTTATCTACAAATAATTTTAAAGTAGTGATTAAAATCAAAAGGAAGAAATAAATATCATAATACGCAAGATACTATTATATTAAATGTTTAAATTCTATAATTTTGCTTATTTGTTGAAAGCTGCTAATTTGTAAGAGTTTAACGTCACTGCGTACCTCTTTGGTTATAACTATTATGATTATTTTTATATGCAATGCTTGAGAGTCAATTGAAATAAATTTAAAAATATATATAGCTTTGAACAAAAGATTGAAATACAATTGAATAGTCTATGGAAATGTATGAAATAGTTATTGTCCTAGGGCAAAGTTTTATGACTTGAAATTTCAAAATTTATCCCATAACATTCAAAAGTTCCAAATTTTATTATGATCAGGGACTGACTAAGGCAGGAGCATACGGTGCTGTTGCCCCGGGCCCCTACATAAGTAAGGGCCCACAATTCGAATAGAAACTTTATTTCACATTTCCTTCTTTAATGAATGTTCATCACTAAAGTAGTGAAGTAGAGGGGGCCCCAAAGAAGTTTTTGATCTGGGCCCCCACATAAGTAAAAGCCTCCAAATCGAATAAAATTTTTATTTTACATTTCCTTCTTTAATGAATGTTCATTATTACTAAAGTAGTGAAGTAGAGTGAGCCCCAAAGAAGTTTTTGCCCCTGGCCCCAACAAGACTAAATCGTGCCCTGATTATGTCGTGGTAAAATTCTGTAAAATATCTAAAACACATCACATGATGTTAGATTTAAAAAAACTCTTTAAATAGGCAAGAGTGATGAAATTCAACAAAACTCATCATGGAAAGAGGCAATTCAAATATTCAAAAACGCTAGATTTTTGGAATATAATCCAGGTCAATTCAAAATCTATAAGTATATCAAATTTACCCACTTCCGATGCTTTAGATCATCATCGTTAAAAGTGAAATCTGCCCAATCACTTCAGGGAAGACACAATTCAAAGGATGTATAAAGTTAGATTCAAATATTCAAAAACGCTAGATATTCGGAATATAAATCAGGTCAATTTAAAATCTATAAGTATATCAGCTTTACCCACTTCCGATGCTTTAGATCACCATCGTTAAAAATGAAATCTGCCCGATCACTTGAGGGAAGACACAATTCAAAGGATGTATGAAGTTAGATTCAAATATTCAAAAACTCTAGATTTTCGGAATATAAATCAGGTCAATTGAAAATCTATAAGTATATAAACTTTACCCACTTCCGATGCTTTAGAATAAGCTTTAAATCATCATCGTTAAAAATGAAATCTGCCCAACCGCTTGAGAGTGCCGAGCAGTCCTGCTGTCTTTTCTGCCAGATTACCAATCACTTCCTGTCTTTCATTGCATAAAACTATCGAGCAAACATAATACTACCTCTCGTGCAAAAAAAAAACCAACTCTAAAATGTGCAAACGAAAATCCTTTTAAGCCTTAAATGAGGAACGTTCTGTTACTTCGAATCCAGATGAGCAAACCTGTCGGGAACTAGGAACGTTTGCTCAGGTATTTGGACGGCAGGTGTTCAAGCGGCCGCCATTGCCGATCGAGACAGCTGCTCGGCCAGTCTTGGACCATATCTCTGCCCCTGATTTCATGAAGGTCTGTTTGGCGTACAAATGACTGAGTCCGAAAGACCTTGAGTTCTTTCTTTTAATGGGATGCGGTTTGTGCAAGAATCTGATATTGTCATGGGAAAACGATGGATACATCGCAATCAATGTGTCAAGCCTTTTTTTTCTTCCACTCGGTGTTCAAATGATTGAAATGAAAATCAGTTCAAGATTAACTGGGTCTTGAAATTTTTTTTGCATGGTGTTTGATAAATTTTTAGTGCCTTGGTCCGATAAAAAGAGACCGAGAAGCCATTTAATTTTTTAATTGTAGAGGTAAAAACCTGATTTTGATTGAAATTGATGTAGCACTAGATCGGAATAGCCTATAAGTGGAAATTCGTTTAAAGAGTTTAAAAAACAGCCCCTATATGTCAATATGGAATGATATTTTAGCGGAAATCATTTATATTTTGTTTGTGTTTATTGTGGTTGCATTTTTCAAGAATTCATCGATTGTTTGATTTTGATTATAGGGTATATTTTTATTTCTCCTTCAGTTTTAATTTTTGAGACCTGATCCTTTGTTAGCTTTTTTTAGGCTTTCAAAAAAAAAATTTTTTTGTTTATTTATTTAGTTTTAATGTTTATTTATTTATTTAGTCTTACTTTTTTTATTTATTTAATTTTAATTTTTTTATTTAATTAGTTTTACTTTTCATTTATTTATTTAGTTTTAATTTTTTATTATTTACTTAGTTTAATTTATTTTTTTAACCACTTCGCATACAATGACGTGTCTGACACGCGCATCGAATTACTGAATTTTTATTCTCAAGTCTGCAATTAAGCCCCAGAATTAAGTATTTAAATACGAAAAAATCAATATGAATGATTTGGTATCTCAAATGCTCCATACATTATTTAAATAAATCAAATTAACAATAAATTACCAAAATAGGATGAGTTATTTAATTAGAAAGTTAAATAAATTCGTATGTCAAGTGGTTAAGTTTTACTTTTAGTAAATGTTAGCAGAATATTTCTGTATGAAATCATTCATTTCGTTGTTTCCATTCTTTAATTGGTTTTATAAAAAAATAATGCCCTTCGAATATTTTGTTGATTCGCAAAAGCCAAAAAATAACGCACTGTAATTTTTAAAATGTATGAAGATATCTTATATATTATATAAAAAATCTCTTAGCAACTGTAATTCCATACATTTTAATTTTTAAAATTCACTCTAAAATTTATTTTTTCAGTTATTTTAAGCTAATTAAGTTTGCCATTAATGCTATATGTGATACTTTTACTCATATGTCAGATTTACTTATTTTAGCCTAAGAATATTCCTTAATAAGTTAATTATTCCTTAGTTTTTTTTCCAACATATTTAGAATTAAATTGCATTCAGAATTGATACTGTATAATTTGATACTTATGGAAAGAATTGTAGCGTATCTTTTCAAACATAATTTGAAATTAAAAGCTTTTATATAAAATCCAAATCAAACATTTAAAAGATATGCATTCATTTATCCGATTTTTTCCATAAATTTAAAATTGGAAGAATCCCAGATTAGTACAAGACCTTTCTTGCAGGTTTTTTCGACTTCAATGCCCTCAAACAAAACAATCTAATTTATTTCTTCTCATAGCATCCTCTTTAACTGAATCAAAACGCGGGATACTCTTTTGTTGCTTGATTTTATTTTCTAGATGATTTATCAGTCAATTTTCTGAAAATTCTGAGTGTATTTCACTGGAAAAGGCAAGGCTCAACTAAACAAATCTTTTAAATCGTTAATATCTAAAGCTTACAGAACATGTGTTTTGATTAAAACAGAAGCAGGTGCTTCAAAGCGGAATGAAAATCTTTTGTTGTGAATCCTTTTGTTCAAAATTCGTTGTATTTTTCGAACTACAGTCAAAAAACCATTCTCATTTAAAAAGGGGAGAGGAAACAGGGGTCGAAAGAGATAAGAAAATATGTTTTGTTTGCAGGCTCTTAAATAGTGTTAATCTCTGTTCAATCCTTTAACTAAAGAGTATATTAATTTCACCCCACCATGTTCGTAGTTTGTGTTATCGAGTTTCAAGTATCCCATGTGTAATTTTAAAGGATTTTATTAAATCTTCTTAGATTACAAACGTAAAAAAAAATTAATTAAATGAATTAGGAATAAAAGATATAATCATAATCATAAGACTAGCATAAATTGCCCAGGGATAGAAAATGTAATACCGCTTATAAGGAAAGCATAAATGCCTGAAAAAAAATCAATTGAATCGTATTGCATGACATACACATCATATACATTGCTGATATATAAATTTCTTATTATTTCTAAAACATGAAGTTAGCTTTTTCATTTCCATATTAAATGAAGGCACTATACTAGTTAAAATGTACTTGCACCTGAAATAAAGGGCATTATGATAGATTATTAACTCTTGCAAAGTGACGAAATTGAAAATTTGCTGAATAAAATTGGATAAACTGGATAAGTAGTTGAAAATGAACTCTCTGGCACAGTTTCTTCTTGTAGTGAACATGCAGTTTTGTTATACTTTTGAGATAAACCTCGAGGAAGGCACTTCGAATTGAGGTGATGCTTCCAGTATGGTGGTTCGATCTCGCCACCCTGGGTGGGTACACTAACAGGTGGGGGTTGGACTCCTCCCATCGATGATGGGACGTACTTCCTGCGTGGAGAGTTGTACCGGGGCCGGTGATGACCATTAGGACTCAACCACAGTTCCCTACAGTGTTGCTGTTGCTGCTGTTCGACATTCAGTTTTATGATTAATCTGTGCCTGATGGCGGGTCGGAGAGTCTGTCTACGGTTTTTCGTTTACAGGGCTGTTAGTTTTGTCGGTTCTCACAATTTCTGCCATTGGAATTCCCTCTTTTAACACTACATACACCATAATTATCATGCTTAATTTGATTATTATAGTTTGCATGCATTCATAATAAAGAAAAATTGCAGTTTGAGATATCATCAATATTATATTAAAATATTGTATGCTTAAAAAATAACCACACGCAACAACAACCATATCAAACCTATACAGATGTTTGATGTTTCTGTAAATTTTAGGCACAAAATATATGTATAAATATATGTTTACAAATATACAAAATATGTGTTTTGTATATGTTACAATATATGCAAAAAAATACGTTTTGTATAAATCAATTAAATATTATATCGAATATTAGAAATCAATTAAATATTCTGGCGAAATCGGAATCTTTTTTCCTCTTCAAAATATGCAACACCATAAATTATTTTTATTTAATCATTAATAAAGGTTTAGAATTGAGTGTTCTAAACATAAAGATAACAGTTTTAAAATATTTAATTTTTTGTACTTGCCTTTTAATACATGCATGACGTGAAATAAAAATGAAGCATTAAGCAATTTTGTTTTTCCTGAAACAGGAATTTATTAGATTTTCCTAGTTCTTAACATAAAAAACTAAATTTTATATGTAATTTTTTAAAGACACGTTAAAAAATTTTATAATGTTTGTTTTACTAAAAAATTAGTTCATTGCCTCTTGAGATATTTATGAATATTTTAATGAAAATAAATTTGAAGCTTTTTTATTGAAATTTCCAAAAACTAAATAAGGAAATTTCATGTCGAAAATTTTTCATGTCTAGACTGTCAATTTTATTGATATTTTTCTATAAATACTAAAATAAATAAAAATCTATGACAAAACAAGAAAAAGATATCTATTTTATTTATTTCACCTCTTTACTGAAATTTTTCTGAAAAATTTCTTTTTAGAGAATCATTTAACGCTTAGTAAATTTTATTTTTTCTTTGTTCAATTAAACTCATTAGAAATTCAAAGTAAACATATTTTATATGCTTGTCTAAAATAAATAATACCTTAGTGTTTATTAATTTAAAAATATATATATTATAAATTAAAGAAAATAAATTTATCTGATGAGTCGCTAATCAATATTTTTATTTTGGGTTGTGGACTTGTACAGTTTTTGTCACAAGGGGCAGGGGGCGATTCAAAACCATAAATTAATATTCTGTTTTATTAAAAGCGTTATTAAAAATTTATATCCACAAACTTAGTTTAGAAAAACCTCTTGCAGATTTTGAAGCTTTGGGATTTAATTCAAATTATGTACTAAGGTTTTTAAACTTAGTCATTTTGTGTATACGCGCTGATAGTTCACTGATTTATTTTTTTAACTTGATTATGAGTTACTTGATTAATTTGATGAAATTTTGATTCCACAAGAACATCTGATAGTGGATTCGATTTAAAAAATTAAGATATATTTTAATTTTTTTATTGATGAATAACAAATTTAAAGTCGAAATATAGTAATAGATCATAAACAAAATAGGTATTCTATTTTTACATTCTATAATTCTAATAAAAGTGAGTTTTAAAAAACTGACGTTTAATTTGTAAGCGAATAAAATACAAACCTAACTTGTTTTATTTCAGTAGAAAATGTGAGCCACTTTTAAAGAAAGAAATTATAATTGATTTAATTCATATACATATCGGGTATATATGTAATTAATGTATTGTACATATATTCTCTATAGTGTTTTTGTAATGTAACTGTCCCATTAGCCCCTATTCAGGTTAAATATTCAATTTCTTGTTGTTAGATTGTATTTCAAAGATAGTGCCTTCAAATATAGCTCAATTAATACAAAAAAGTTATAACTGCAGCTTTCTGCTTTTCATTTTGGGAAACTGTTAGTCTGTCTGTAAAGAAGATAACTCAAAAACTTTTTGAGTTAGACAAATGATATTTAGAGTATGGTATTTACTCTGGATTTTTCAATTTCTTTCAAATTTCGAATAAAATCTATTCAGAGGAAGTCTGTTTAGTTATTCGAATATAAGTTAAAACGATTACTACAAAGCAAAGCAAGCCATATGGATAAAATTTGAACGCAGATATAGCATCTATATTATAGTTATATACTAAATTTTGGGTGAAATATAGCTAAGAGTTGATTTTCTGTCAGTTAGTACTTTTGGAAGGTTGTAAACGTGATAATTCAAAAACGCAATGATTAAGTATATCAAATTTGGTATGATATTTTATTACTGAAATGGTAGTTACGTGTACAATTTTGGTTTCAATCGGTTCAAAAATAAAATACACGTAAAATACAAATTCACGTTTATTAGAGTGAATGCGAGACAATTTGGGGTCATATTTAAATAAACCAAATCTAATATATGTCTTAATTTAACCTATAGTAACTTCATTCTAAAAATATTCTCTTATTTCATGATCCCATTCCACTTGTTCAAGTTAATTAATTCAACAGAATCTTTGTAAAATTGCTGAATTGGCTAAAAGTCGACAGGCTCCCACATTCCGAGCGAAGGGATAAAATACTATCCAGCCAAGTACATTCCTTTAAAAGATATCTACGTTTCCCTTACACGTGATTGACATGTGCCATAATTCCCTATTGAAATCTTCCTATATATATATATATATATATATATATATATATATATATATATATACCCCGAGATGCAATAAAGCGAAGTTAAAAATTCAAAAATTATCTGTTTTCAGCTTCAAACAAACATTATGTGGTTACACGCACGCACGCACGCACACACACACACACACACACACACACACACACAC
>JAOUZG010036560.1:2815098-2826305 GCA_026289955.1 Argiope argentata
CACACACACACACACACACACACACACACACACACACACACACACAGTACCTTTAGTATAGCACAACATACTAAAAAATAATATTTTATTAATAAACATGAATTATATTCAAATTCAAATCTTAACGGACTTTTAAAGTTATTTAGAATCTTATCCAAACATGTATATTACACACAAACACATTCAGAAACGTAAACAAACTGAAATTAGAAAGATGGCTGCAGGATTCACACGACGAATCATTATACTCTTTTGTGTGACAATTTAATTCACGGCTTTTTCCTTTTTCCCTACGCTTTGCCTTGCCAAATTCACTTAGTCTAGTTTCCCTCTATTGCATGTTCGTTCTCATCACGTTTGTTGGCGCGAGAAATGCCTTTTTCTCATTTTTATAAGTCTAACATCCATTCCAGAAAAATAATTTCATGATTCGTTTCATTCCTCTTTTAATATTTGCATTTGTTCTGAATTCTTCGCCCCCAAAGAGCACGGAAAATGCGATTAAAATTTTTCTCTTCAAATGATGAAAAATAAGATTGTTGTCTGGTGCGTCTTACATTTGCTCTTTTTTTTTTAATTTCTATTTCTTAATAGGAATGAGATTTTTTTGGCATGATTTTCATTTTATGGGGTAAATTTGGCATGATTTTATTAAAAAAGGGATATTTAAAATATTTTCCCCAGTGAAATTTGTCTATTTTTAGAAATGAAGAAAGTACGACTATTTAACTTTAGAGATTTTAGAATAGATTTTTTAGAACATATTTTTTCCATAAGTTTTAAGCTCCATATAATATAGTATAACATACGCAAAACCATGTATAAAATATAATGATAATTGCATTCAAATAAGTATTTTTTATTGTATAAGTATCTTTTGAATTAATTTTCCGTCATGGAATACAAAATCCTATTTATATGCATTTCTTGAGTTCATGTAATTGTATTTGTTTTAGTTTTAAACATTTTTTTTCTTAGAAGATAGATTATTAGATGTTCGAAAGAAGAGTTTTTATTCAAATATTTACTTAAGAATATCAGTAATAATTATGTATAGTTTGTATACATAATTATTATTTTCTCCCTCTTTTGAATATTTCTTCGATTCAAATTATGCAGACATTTTAAATAAACTTATAAATGGATACAAAGTATCCGGAACCTTTTATAAAAGGGTTAACGAACATAAAGAAGCATAATGCATAATATATAAGGATTATTGGAAGTAAAGTATGTAATTATTGAAGCATTTAAATGAGATTTATATAAAATTCTGAAAACATGATTAAGCAATACATAAAAAAATATAATACATCTCAAAAAAGAGTCTAAATTCTTCATATATGTTTGTATAGATGTATAATTTTGAATACATACACGTTTAAATAAAATTTTCTAGTATATATGTAAAAACCAAGATTTTTAAAAATATTTTTACAGGAATTATGTATTAAAATAAGTTGAATAAATGGACTTTGTAAAAGCATGGAAAGAAAATGAGATAGTCTGCGAGATAGCAATATTAATTGTTGCAGCATATAAACTCAAAATGCTTTTGGATATATCCTTTTCTACCATCAATGTTGCTCAGTATTCTGTGTAAGTGCTTGGACTTTATTTTAAGCTTACACAATTAAAAGTCACGAATTTGTTTCAGGAATAATTGTTGTTAAAATATTATTAGCTTACCCATTTTTTTAATTTCAAACTTTTCTGTATTGTAAAGTAGAGGTACATTTCGTTAAAATATGAAGTACATTTCAAGAGATAAAAAGAACTCTCCTTTATTATTCAGGGAAGTTATGGAATGGAATTTATTCTAATAATCTTTCTGTGTGGCAACAGATATTCTATGTATGAGCTTCAATAGGCATTGTTCCATTTTCAAGGAAAAATTTCCCGATTTTTTAGTGGGCTTATGGAATAGGTTATTCTAATAATCTTTCTGTAGCTGTAGATATTCTATTCATGTACTTCAATATGTATTGTACCATTTAGCATCCTCAACTTTTCAAGGATAAAATATTTCCGATTTTTTAGTGAATTTATTGAATAGAATTTATTTAAATAATCTTTCTGTGGCAACAGATATTCTATGTATGTGTTTTAATATGTATTGTTCCATTTAGCAACCTCAACTTTTCAAGGAAAAAATTTCCCGATTTTTTGGTGAATTTATGGAATATAAGTTATTCAAATAATCTTTCTGTGGCAACATATAGTCTATGTGTGGACTGCAATATGTATTGTTCCATTTAGCATCCTCAATTTTTCAAAGAAAAAATATTTCTATTTATCAGTGAATTTATGGAATGGAAGTTATTAAAATAATCTTTCTGTGGCAACAGATATTTTATGCATATGCTTCAATATGTATTGTTCCATTTAGTATTCTCACTTTTTCAAGGAAAAAATTTCCCGATTTTTTAGTGAATTTACGGAATGGAAGTTATTCAAATATTCTTAATGGGGCAACAGATATTCTATGTATGAGCTTCAATATGTATTATTCCAATTACAATCCTCAATTTTTCAAGGAAAAAATATTTCTATTTATTAGTGAATTTATGGAATGGAAGGTATTCGAATAATCTTTCTATGACAACAAATATTCTGTGTATGAGCTTAAATATGTATTGTTCCATTTAGTATCTTCAACTTTTCAAGGACATTCTAAGCATGAATTTACTCGTTGCTTTTGATATTTAGTAGATTTGAATTGATAATCTATCCAATCTCATTTAGTTTCAAAAAGTGGTATACATCAAATGAATCAATCGGTCTTAAAACTTACCAAATTGCTGTTCTACTGAAATGTGAAAAAAAAGTTCATAACAACATCTTTCATTTCATATTTAAATTTACGATATTAGGAATTATTGTTTTCGGAAATTTCTGAATGAAATGTATAGAATTAAAAATAATTTGTTTACCCAATTATTATTTCTTAAAATCGCTTTAGAGACAATGCTTTCCAACGTAAAAAACTAATTTTTTTAACACCCGATGCTCAGAAATATTTAATACGGTTTTTGCCATGATACCCTTAAATCGATCATTGGCTTTTCCACCGGCATATTTGCCCCATTCCGTTAAGACAAGCACATTAGATATTCAAGTCCACACTTGTATAAAACCATTACAAAGCATTTCCCTCTGAATACAAATTAGCTGAAAATTATCGACATTTTTTTAGTGGCTACTGAAAATAGAAGCAAATTTTTAGACTAAAAATTCATCCAAAACACACAGCTCAAACCTAATTTCGCATCGCATTATTTCTGAATGAATATAGTGGCAGAAAGTAAAGAAAAAAATAAATGACTGTAAAATAAACTACTTTAAAAATAATAGTAGAAAAAAAGTGGAATCGTTACTAAAAGCTTGGATACCAATGGCAACCGTTTTGTTAGGTCCAACCTTAGCAACATGAAATGAACACTGCTAAACGTTTAATGCTACACACTAAGATTCCTCTTCCGAATAATTCATTCTCTGAATAGCGGTGGTTTCATCTGTTAGAAGTCTCTAATAGATTTTAAGCATTTGTGCATATAGCGGACTTCTTTCTTTTTTATCTTTTGAATGATTAATACAGTTTTTACATTCTGTAGTAACTGCCACGTTATGCTTGCTTTCATACGTTTTGAGATATCTCTGGCTTTTGTAAAAGCTCTGAAATCTCCCTCACGTAGATGCTATTAACACCAGGATATTATGTATGCCCCTGCAGTTTGTTTTAGTGGGATTTTATGATTGTTCTCAATTGTGCGTGAAAAGATACCATGAAAATGGTTTTCTGGGATGACTAATTGCTTTAATCGTTGCTCTCTGAAACGATGATGTATTATGCTTAGAAGCTGGGACGTTTTATAAACTTTTAAGAGATACGATTTCCTTTGATTTAAGGACCCTTTGTTAAGAAGTAGGCATTTGACGTTATGAAAATTTAGTTGATTCGTGATGTCAAAAACATTCTTTATATATTAATATAACTTTTATGACAATACAATTGGCATTAACTGTCATCTCTGATCGTTTCATCTGTTAGGTCTCTAATAGATTTTAAACTTTTGTGCATATAGCTTTATATAGCCTTTCTACACATAGTTTTTATGGCAGTTAACGAATAGCAGTGGTTTCATCTGTTAGAAGTCTCTAATAGATTTTAAACATTCGTGAATGCAGCTTTATATAACGGCATATAGAATTTATACATGTAGTTTTTATGGCAGTTAACGAATAGCAGTGGTTTCATCTGTTAGAAGTTTCTAATAGATTTTAAGCATTCGTACCTACAGTTTTATATAGCGGCATATACAATTTATACATATAGTTTTTATAGCAGCTAACGAAAGCAGTGGTTTCTTCTGTCAGAAGTCTCTAATATATTTTTAACATTCGTGCATACAGCTTTATATAGCGGCATATAGCATTTCTACATATAGTTTTTATGGCAGTTAACGAATAGCAGTAGTTTCTTCTGTTAGAAGTCTTTAATAGATTTTAAACATTTGTGCATATAGCGGACTTCTTTTTTTCTATCATTTGAATATTAATACAGTTTTTAGTTTCTATAATAACGTTTCGTTATGCTGGATTTCAAACGTTTTGAGGTTTTGAGATATCTTGTTTAAAAACACTTTGTTAAAAAGTGTTTGTTATGAACACTTTATTGATTTAGCAAAATTTTGATATGCAGTAGACATTTCAGGTTTTTCAAAGAGTTAGACATTTAGTGATGCCAAAAACGTTCTTTATATATTAATTTAAATGTAACTTTTATAATGGTTAAAGGCAGTCATTTACTTTTTGGAGGTTTATATCTGGATAAAATATGCCGATAATTTTTTAAAATGTAACTAATGTACAGGAAATTTTAAAAAATCAGTATTCCCAGCTCTCCAAATAATTTAAACAATACTTATTACAAACGTTTAAGTGCTAATTAAGAATAACTTTTCATGAAATATTAGTTAAAAACAGTGAAATATTACTTTAAAATGATTTTTTGCATTAGAATATTTATTTAAGAAAGAATATTTGTAGATTGTCTATAGTTTCGTATTGGACATAAAATATGTAACACTATTCAGGGTATGTTGATACTCTTATCCGCAAATTGAATGTTTTTTATATCGGTTTCCCATATAGAGAAACATTCTTTTTAAAAGAAAATACCTTTGTCTCTTTTACTATCATGTTCTTAACTAAAACTTTTTAAAAACTGGTTAACGTCAGCCAGGAAGTTTTTCAGACTTTCCTCAGAGTAACTACAATGCGAACCAGTTTTCGAATCAAGCTAAGCCACTTTTCCGTCCATATTTTGATACATCTTTTTGAACTTACTATTTTAACAAAGTCGTTATTGGGGATTTTGCATTTTTTTAAATTTAACAACTCTTTTTAAAATCAATTTTTTCCTATAAAATTAAGTGATTATATTTTTTTATCAGGTCTTTTCAAGTTTTACTTGCAAAATTTAAATAAAATTGACGTGTAATTACAAATTTACACATCAATCTTTTATAACACAGTTAATAATTTTTATGCTTATGTAATTATTTTTCTTCTTTTAAATTCTTTTAAAGCCTTACTTGGAAAATTTAATTTAATACGAATCATTTACTACACACTTAATAAGGTTTATAACAACGTAAATTTAAATGAAACATTCTTGTGCTGCTTTTGAATGTTAACAAATGGACTTGATTTATAAAATTATACTGCAGCAGTGGGCCCGAAATTTCGATTTAGGTTTATTATAAAGATATTATATAATACTGGAATTTTTTGGAACATTCAAACGCAGAACCAAATTTAGTTTACTTAATTTATGTGTCAAGACTTTTTTAGTTTCAAGTAATAAATAGAAACCTTTTATATTTTTAACTAGTCTTAGCTGGTGATTTGTTGTTTGTTTGGTGTATTAGCTTCTGTAGATATTAAACTACCAGCGTGGTATGTCTTTATTTAAAATTTCATCCTATTATTTTCTAAGGTTTAAATATATGAATTTATTATTTATACCATTTGATACAAATTACTGTGTTTTCAGTTTAAAAGAATGTATAACAAAAAAAATATATATTGAAAAAATCCTTTTTTGAATTTAATATCAAATAAAATATTTTATAAAATTTAATTCTGGTTACAGTTAACGATTGTATTATTAGATTTAGCTTTGGAAATAGTTTTTAAATTTTCTCAAAACAACAAAAACTTTGTTAAGGTTTATGCATCAACTTAGTTTTTGAACAAATATTAAAATTAGAGTATAAATTGTACTGAAATGGAATTAGTATTATAAAAAATTTTTGAGTTTCAGAATATCATTTTTTAGAATGTTTTCAGAAGATAGAGTTGAAAAAAAAAAACGTTCTTTATTTTTATTTAACATATTTGAAGGAACTTTTGATTGAAAAAAATAGAAACGACTTTACTGATGTTTTAAAGAGCACGTTTATCAAATTTTATCAAAATCTGAATGACTCACAAACAAAAAAGACATACAGATAATGTAGCCATTCATCTTTATACAGATACTAAACATCTGATAAATGGTTTCGGATTTCAAAAAAAAAAAATATTTCTAATTATTTCCTAATAAGAAGCGAGTAGCGTACCAATTTACTCTCTAAATAACTAAATTAATTATCTTCTTAATTATCTAACGTACGTGAATTCCATAACGAATTAATACATTCGATTACAAATGATTTCCTTAAAGCTAAGTCGTTCACCCATTTTTAACGAACCTGTCATCGCGAACATCAAATACTGGCGAATTGTGGAGAAAGCATGACGTGTGCAAAACAGATACATTTGATTTGTTGCCAAAAGGTGAAAGTTCGACTTTCGGGAAAAGCTCTTTCAGTTCCACTGAAAGTCAGCTGCACCGAAAGTAGAATTATAGATTAAAAGATACAGTCATGATGGAATCGAGTTGTTCAAAATATAATATTTAAACATATTAGTTATCGATCACATTGATAGACAAGATTGAATAAACTGATAACCGATCTAATCGGTCACTTGTTTCCTTGTTTTGATTTGACCCTGGACTACATTGCCTGATCAATAGTCCATTAATGCTGAATAATATTTGAATAAAAAAATGATTGTCATTATCTGGTAATATTTATTACATTCTGTTTTTAAATGAAAATCGTTAGCTAATTCAAATCTTTCTATAGTGTAAATGGATACCTTGCATTTGATTGAGTTGTTTGTGCTAACTGTTTTAATATTGATGAAATTCAAGGATTTAAGAGAATTTTATATATTTCAGTTCTCGAGAATAATATATTAGGTAAATATAATGCAAACAGTGTTAATAAAAAATGCAATAAATAGTGCTTTTTTTAGTAAAGCGTTTCTTTTAATTCAATTCTAGAATAATTGAGTATTTGCATATAAAAATTATTTATTTAATGAAATACACTTGTAATACAAGTTAAGTTATTGCGTTTTGCATTTTTATTAAAAATATGAGATTTATTTTCGCAATTTTATTTTCTTCTTTCGTTCATAATTCATTTATTTGCTTAAGAAATATGTGCGTTGTTGTTTAAATATAAGCTTTTACATGTTTTTATTATTTTTTTTTCATCACAATATATTTATCTAATACATATGATTTGTAATTCATTTTTAATCTTAAAAGAAAACAATATTACAATGTTTATTTTTATATTCCCTTTATGCTTTTATCGCTTGAACTATTGTTAAATGGTTACAATTACTACCTAATAAAAAGTATCACAAATTTTCCTTCTTATTAAAAGTTTGAGAACATTTGACCGTACCCACAATGCCCTTCCAGATTTGTCATCTATTTTTTTCTATTGAAGATGTATTAACAATTTATCCAGTGTCTTAGATAATTACCGGTAATACCTGTAGGTATCTAAACAAAATCATCAATAAATTACCGATAATGCCTGTAGGTATCTAAACAAAATCATCAATAAATTACCGATAATGCCTGTAGGTATCTAAACAAAAATATCAATAAATTACCGATAATGCTTGTAGGTATCTAAACAAAAATATCAATAAATTACCGATAATGCTCGTAGGTATCTAAACAAAAACATCAGATAAGGTTTACTTTTAGTAAAGCCATTCTACTTCTCCTGAAAAGTCCATATCAAACTTGCTAACTACATGTCGCCATCTAAAATGTATTACTAATTTGATCTTATATAATTACCGATAATGCCTGTAAATATCTAAATATAAAAAACATCAAAATAAGTTTATTTTTAGTAAAGCTATCCTAGCTCCCTCAACTAAGTCTATATCAAACTTCGTAACTATTTATTACCATCTAATACGTTTTAATAATTTCATCCATTTCTTAGATTATTACCTATTATGCCTGTAAGTATCTAAACAAAAAAAAATCAAATGAAGTTTACTTTTAATAAAGCCATACATTTACCTCCCACACTAAATCTGTTTCTAATTTGTCAGTTACCTATTACTATCTAATACTTATTAATAATTTTATCTAAGAATTAGATAACTAGCGATAATAATGTTGGTATCTAAACAAAAACATCAAATTAAATTTACTTTTAAGAAAGCTATCTTACCCCCCTTACTAGTTGCATATCAAACTTACCAACTACCTATTATCACTATCTAATTCGTGTTAATAATTTCGTCTATATAATTACCAATCTAGATAATTACCAATAATACCTGTGAGTATTTAAATAAAAACACCAAATGGACTTTGCTTTCAGGAAAGTGATCTGACCTCCCCCACTAAGTCCATTTGAAATTTGTCGTCTACCCATTATCATTATGTATTAATTATTTCATCTATTTCTTAGATAATTACCGATAATGTCTGTAGGTGTCTAAATAAAAACATCAAATGGACCTTGCTTTCAGAAAGGCTATCCAACCTTCCCTTCAAAGTTCATTTGAAATTTGTCAGCTACCTTTAACCATTATGTATTCATAATTTCATATATTTTTTTTAGATAATTACCGATAATGCTTGTTGATATCCAAATAAAAACATCAAATGAACCTTGCTTTCATGAAAGCTATCCGACCTCCCCCTCAAGGCTCATTTGAAATTTGTCAGCTTCCTATTATCACTATGTTTTAATAATTTCATCTATTTCTTAGATAATTACCGATAATGTCTGTAGATATCTAAATATAAACATCAAACTGACTTTGCTTCCAGTAAAGTGATCTGACCTCCTCACTAAGTCAATTTGAAATTTGCCAGCTACTCATTATCATTATGTATTAATTATTTCATCTATTTTTTTGATAATTACCGATAATGCTTATAGGTTGTAAGTATCTAAATAAATGCATCAAATGGACCTTGTTTTAAGGAAAGTGATCTGACCTCCCCCTCTAAGTCCATTTCAAATTTGTCAGCTACCCATTATCATTTAATGCCTATTTACAAAGTACCCATCCTGAATACTAAGAGCCCTAATTAATGCACTGCAAGCAACTTTTGAATTGATTCATCACGGCCTGAATCCATACCGCGAAGAGGGGGTAGAGAGAGAGGCCGGCCAAGCATTCCATCCTAATCTCTGACAGGTACAATTCCACCTTCTTAACTCCTGGAATCCCAACCCATCTCCGTTTCCAAGGAGAAGAGGTTAATTTTGGGGACACCACAGAATTTCTCTCTCCCCTTTCGTTATTTCGAGCGAGGGAGAGGAAGGAGTAACTATCGGGCAACACCACGGCGATCTCTGACATAGATAATTAGTGTCTACAGCCTGTGTAAACCGCTTCGCCCACCCTGATCCTCCCCCGCATTGTTATTACCCTGTTTGCTGTAGTGGAGGTTCCGATGTCTTCAGTTTGCCCCGACTCGTTAATTACCTGAGAGGAGGCCGCAGTTAAAATGTTACCCGATACGGATTTAGTGGTCTCCAGGGAGATTCTTTGAGTTGAGATGTCGGATATGGACCACGTTCGGAGGGTGTTTTATCTTCTGCTTAGCAAGGTAAATTGTCGGTATCAGACCGGGGATAATTGGAGCGATCTTGGTGTGCCCGTCCATTGAACAAATGGGTTTTCCCCTTCTTGAAAAATCTTCCCTCTCGCTAAATTGGCCCTGGTCGATAGTTTTTTAAGGACGGTTAATAGCTGTTAGTGGGAATTTAAACACTTTTTTTATTGCTTCTGATTAAATGTTGGCTGTTTACCAATTTAGTTTTCGCTTACCGAGCTTATGGTTATTTATGAAGTTAATCTAATTCCTGTCGTGCAAAGCAGTGTATTGATATATTTTTAGCTTTTCTTTTGTATTTGTTTATGACGTTTTTTGCATACTTTTTACACTTTTTAATGTTTATTAATTATTAGACTTAAATGTGAAAAATTGCTTAAAAACAGTGATAAAATATAAGATTAAATTTCATTTCATGTTTTTGGCAAAAAATTGTCAACAAACTAATATGAACTATTCAAATAAACCTTAAATCTTTACGGAATAAATTACTAATAAACACTGTTTATATGAAGCCGACACTTTGCTTTTTTTGTATTTCAAATAATGTTATATTTCTTAAAACATGTCTTAAATGTTCTAAAATAACATTTGGTTTAGTATCGGATACATTTTTGTAAATCTTTTGTCTTTATATAAATGGAACAGTGTTTCTATACTTTACTTTATGACCAAAAATTACATAATAATCAATTATGTCTGCATTCGTAGTATCCATATCATTCACTAACTAATTTAAACAACTACCCAACTTAATATCAACGAACTCACACAAACACATATTTACCAACTCACTAATTGACAAATAACCAATACAATCACTATCCAACTCATAATTAACCAACCAGCGCTTTTTTTATGTTATGATAGGTGATTAGTAATCATTTGATTTATATAAACTTAATTAAATAAATTTTTCTGTGTTCATTTCAAAATTGTTTGGTAATTTGTATGAAAGTTTGGGGCAATATGCATGCTTTGAGCTTATGTAAAAAAAATCAGCAAACTGAATTTTTTATTGTTCCAAAAAACATTCTTTTATTGCTGATTAATTATTATAGTTAGTAGAACATAATTTTTAATATCTATTTGAACTTATGAACGTACGACGATGATACTTGATTTTGTATTGCTTTGACTGCTAAGTTGCAAGTAAAAGAATTGGTAGATAAAAATAACCAGCTAGTGTTAATTATAATCCGAT
>JAOUZG010036560.1:2826315-2840577 GCA_026289955.1 Argiope argentata
GCTAGTGTTAATTATAATCCGATCTCAGTTTATCCATAACGAGTTGAAAGACAAATAAATTTTATAGTGTAGGAAAAAAAGAGAAAAAAGAAACATCATTCTTCGAAGAGCACCTCCTTAAACTTCGACGCCGGTGCCCAAAACATAATCCCCTTCATCAAATCCTTCACAGCATCCACCCTCTTTTGCAGACACACAATCCTAAAAACCGTGACGAGAACGAAGAAGAAAAAAATTGTGATAAGCAACCATTAGGCAAGGCTCGGGCGTAAACAGCGGGTCACCTGTCTTTGCGAATCGGATACTATTTTCTTCAGTATCTTCACACCGATCACAGAACAAGCCAGGCAACTCTGCAAGGAGCTAGCTAGCTGAGGAGCCACGGCAGTTGGGAGACCGGTCATCAGAGGTCAACCGGTTGCATGCCGACAGTGGTTGCTGCACATCACTCTAGGTGGCAGCACACGATGGGCAATATTACTCTACACCCCGAGTAGGGTTCGAACTACCTGTCTGACCTCCTTTTTTCAGTGGACAGATGTTCCCGTCTGGAGCAGGTTTGGGAAGATGTAACTAGCCTAACTGACGACAGGTTTATTTAACCCTTCAGCGTCAACGTCTTCTACTAGTTTTGATTTTTTTATTGGCGATTAGAAATTCAGAATTACCAGACCACACATAAACGTCCCAAAAAATTGCTATTTATGAGTCATCGGACTATTTCGATAAGTTGGAATTGGCGTAAGGGTGCTTTATTGAATTTTTATTGCCTGATTTGGAATTCGCTCGACATCTTCGTTTACGTATCTATTCGTTTCGTCGGTGATAAAATCAGATATCTCATTTCCAATTACACTTATTCGTATGACTTTAATTTTTGTTGGCATATTTCCCTTGGCGTTATTATTATTATTATTTTGGCGGGTTTTCGTTGGCGTTAAATATTTTGATAGAAAAAATCCTGCCTTTGATCGAGATTTAATAGGATTTTGAGTTAGCTAAGATGAAATGGGTAATCAATGATTTTGTATGTTATTCTAAATAGAGGTTTCTAATAGAGATTTTTAAAAAAAACATTGATTTTTTTAAAACCCAACTAAAAATAGATACAATTTACTTTTTTGTTAAATTAAATGGAAATTCCATTTAAACGGGATTTGCAAAATTAAAGCAACTTAAAACAAAATAAGATTAAAATGAAATCTGTATTGCATATTTCAATGTATCATGTCAGAACATAATTTCCTGAACGGTCAAGCACCATGTGATCGTAAAAGTTAAATTTTATTTTTATTCATTTTAATCATTTTATTTAATTAGGCAATTTAACATAGCAAATGATCCAAATAAATTGTCTCGCATTGATTGTTTTAAAAAATATCACATATCCTATTTATTTCATTTCATATAATCAACTGCTCAAAATGACATTTTTCTAGGTTTTATTTTCTATAGAAATTAATTTAAAAAAAAAAATAAGAGCTTCTGTAAATGCAATGATAACACGCTATTAAAATTTTTTGAAATGCTCGTGAAGATAATAATTTTTTTTATTTTTTGCCTAAGGAGTTTTGTTGACACCAAAAACCTCATCTCCAAAACAACATCATGTTCTGACATGATAAAAAAATAAATTGCAGAATAGCATTTGTTATACAACAAATGAATAAATATTTAATAAAATTTTGGGGAAATAAATTATTTGAATTTTATTTCGAACATTTTTTGTGAAAGTTGCTAAATTTCTGAATGTTTACTTTGGATTTGACCCCTGTAGTATAAAATTGCTTGCAGTTGCAAATATGTTATGAACATGGATATTACTCATACAAATACACATTGACATTAATTTTTACATTTTATTTATTTGAACAATAAGTTTTTAATGTATAAAGTTATTTATATTTAAAGTTAAAGAATTTAAAATGTAAAATTTTTTTTTTAAATCTTACATAAGAATTCTGTAAATTATTGAATAAAGATTATTACTGAGATGAAACTGTATATGATTTTTAATAAGGGTTAAGAGATTTTAATTTAGATTACTTATCTAAATGACAAAAAAGAGATTATTTGCCATTTAAAGGGTATAATAAACGAATTTATTTATATCCAAGGTATCTTGGTCCATTTTCAAAATCCGTTTTTCGCATGATTCATCCTATGAACATATATATTTCCAATAAAAACTAATATATATAAAAGATTCTTTGACTTATAAAATCAAGAAGTCTCTACATTGTTGCATTTGATGCAAAAATAAATCATCACTTTATTTGAAGAAACATAAATCAGCTATGGAATTCTGCCAATTTCGGAGTTATTTTGACTTACATTTTTTAAAGAAAACATCCATCGCATTTTTCTCTATATACTAAAGTATTACTTTACGCATGGAACTTTTCTGAATGGTATCGTGAAATTAATCTTCTCCAATGTCATCCCCCTTTTTTTTTGTCTATTTTTTTCTTGAAATATATATCTAAGAGTGATTAAATATAATTTTATCTGATTATATTAAGAGATATATATTTTTTATTTGGAGGGATTGATTTTGATGTTGTAAATTCAAATTCTTATTTAAAGATTTTCTTTACTCAGATCATAAAGTTATAGATGAATTAAAGAGTAAATCTAAATGTTTTATTTCTTTTCGGTGTTTTCTTCTCTAACAAACAATTGAGTTGGGAAAAACTCGCTTGATTTTTGATGCCATATAGACAGATTCACAAATGTGCCTATATACAGCTCTGCATTTGTACTGTTTTAATTTATGATATTTATCAGTTTATTTTTCATTTTAATCAGTATCATTAAATTGATTAATCTTATCTTGCCTTATCAATCCAAACCGCTACTGAAAATCGCTATAAAAAATGCTCCTATTGCTCAAAGTAACTTAGTGCCTGGTATTTACAATTTAATTTTTTATTTAATCAAAATAATTGTATTGACAATTTTTTTCGTGCCTTATGAATCGTCAATACAAACAACTGCTTAGATTCGCTATAAAACATACTAGTGCTAATAAACATATTAACTACTACTAGTGCTACTAAACATACTAGTGTTATAAAACATCAAAGTAACTCAGTGCCTGACATTTACAGTTTATTTTTCACTTTAATCAAAGTAATTGTATTGACTAATCCTTTCTTGTCTTATGAATTGTCAATCCAAACCACTGCTGAGATTCATCATAAAACATGCTTCTGTTGATCAAAGTAACTTAGGGCCTAATGTTTACAATTTATTTTTCACTTTAGTCAAAATAATTGTATTGACTAATACTTTCTTGCCTTATCAATAGTTAATCCAAACCACTGATGAGAATCATTATAAAAGGCTTTTATTGCTCAAAGTAACTTAGTGCCTGATATTTACAATTTATTTTTCACTTTAGTCAAAATAATTGTATTGACTAATCCTTTCTTGTCTTATGAATCTTCAATCCAAACCACTGATGAGATTCGTTATAAAAGGCTTTTATTGGTCAAAGTAACTTAGTGCCTGGCATTTACAGTTAATTTTCCCTTTAATTAACATAGTTGTATTGACTAATCCTTTCTTGTCTTATGAATCATCAATCCAAACCACTGAGTTTCGTTGTGAAACATGCTTCTGTTGGTCAAAGTAACTTAGTGCCTGATATTTACAATTCATTTTTCACTTTAGTCAAAATAATTGTATTGACTAATCCTTTCTTGCCTTAGCAATCGTCAATACAAACCACTGCTGAGATTCTTTATAAAAGATGCTTCTATTGGTCAAAGCAACCTGGTGCATTTGAGTTAGAGATCTGATTTTAATCCTACATACGTTGTGGATGTCTGTTGGTATGAAACTGAATTATATAAGCTATGAAGTCATAGTGAATCATCTAGGATGTCAATGATAATAACTTCGAAATTTATTGTACGAGTTGACCCAACCTGAGTGACACCAGAAAACAGAGATCACTTGTAGAATTACATAAAAACAGTTCCCGCCCTAATATGTAATTAAGAAATCTAAGAAAACCGTCAGGTTTCACAAAAGCTGTGTGCCGGTGCTATTCTTGAAGGCCACATACGGAATAAAGTGGCCTGTTATTGTGCATGGGTTAGCGAACCGACAATTTTTCACTCATTCGCCACCTGTCACTGAAATTAAAGCCTATCTATGCGTTGATGGCAGATTTATTTGTCAATTAGACTTCTCTTTCTTTGACGGTTTGTTGCAGAACCACGCTGAAATGCTTACCAATGCGGTTGTTTACTTTTGATTTATACTACACACTCTTGCATGTTGTATGGACCGAATGCGTAGGTGTGGTTACGAAAAGGCATGCGTTATAAAACGGGTATTTCTTTTTACACCCCGCCCTTGAACTTCAAGATGCTCACGGATCTTAGCTTTCATAACTTACGCCCAGGTTTATACCTTGTTTATTATGGTTGTGTGATGTTTCTTTTTTCGTACTGCATTGAGATACCATCAGTGTGAATGAACTTTGTGCACAAAAAAAATTAAAGACAGTTATTTTTATATATATAGGGGTGAGTAATGTTGTTCTAGGTGTTGCTGGATAACCACTTCGATGAGTGTTCTATTAATAAGTTTACGTCCGGACGTTGCACAAACCAATTCCTATTTGCTATCGAAACTTTTTCCGAAGTTATTTATTAAAATGCACAAATATGAAGGAAAAAAATCATTACAACTTAATAAATTTTACTTTTTTCATGAAATGAAATATAGATATAAATAAGATTTATTGAGAGTATTGAAAAATGCATTCAAATGTGTTAGAGTATTTCAATTTTTTGCTAAACTTCTTTCAAAAAAATATTTCCACTTTTAAAAGATTCAGAATTTATATCCCTTATTGATGATAGATAGCTTGGCTGGCCTCCTGGCCTAGGGTTAGCGCGTCTCCTGCGCGATCTGGACGCCTTGTTTTGGACATGGTTGTTTTTTAACCTATATTCTATCTGTGCGGTGTTTGGAAGACACCCACTCCCCCCGTAAAAAGGTATTGTGCACGCGAACGTGTGAGTTTCATCTTCATATGAGCTAATATTTCCATTTTTAACAAGATTCAGAATATATATCCCTTATTGATGATAGATAGCTTGGCTGGCCTCCTGGCCTAGAGTTAGCGCGTCTTCCCCGCGATCTGGACGTCCTGGTTTGGACATGGTTGTTCTTTAACCTGTGTTCTATCTGTGAGGTGTTTGGAAGACCCCCCCCCCCCAACCTCCCAGTAAAAAGAGATTGTGCAAGCGAATGTGTGAGTGCCATCTTCATGTGACTTAGAAGTCAGATTTCTGTCCTCGTGTGCGCAAGGGTCCTTACTCTCAGAAGCCTTACCTTACAATACCTACTGCAACCCTTTTCCGTTGTAACGCGGACATGACATCATCATGACAGACAGCGGAGCAATCCTTCAAATGTGATGCAACTTTTCAATGTTTACACATTAAATTAGTGGTTTTCCTTAGTTAATGGGAATTGTATATATGCCACACCATTACCACCGCATTGAATTTACGGCAAATATATGGCAGTAAAAAATACATTTTGTACTGTATACTAGTAAAAGTTTCAGTTGTATGTGCAATTAAAATTAACGTAACATAAGTGTGATTTCTGTTGTTGCAGTTTAGATGCCAATATGGGATTGCAAGATGTTATTTTTAGTAAAATGAGTGCTGAATTGGAGTCATCTGCTAAATGGTTTTTAAGCGAATCTTTAATGTTATTTTAAATAATGACTACCAGGCGTAAGTAGATGACAATATGGTTAAAATAGCATGAGCCAGCTTCTTCATACAGTCAAATGTCTAAAATCGAATTCCATGTTTCCAAAATTTTGTTACTGGTATTTTTACTTATAACGCCTGTTATCTTTCTGTTTCAATGAATTCCGACTTTTTCCCAGTTTCAATACATTTTAGAATCCAATTTGAACTAGACTGTAAATCAGTCAATTGTATTTCAAATTCTTCAATTTCCAATCAGTCGGCTTGGGACACGTCCAGTCTATCAAATGAAGTCACATGCAAATCATTTTGACCTTTGACATGCCCAAAATATTATGTCGCGTGCCATTGGTTGGCCATCCTTAATCTGGAAAATGATCTATTCGAGTTAAATTTATAATCGTTCATTTATAAAAAGATGTAATTACAGAAAAATTGTAAAAAAGAACCATTACATAAAAATTAATAGCTTGCTTTAATCAGCATTTCTTTAGTTTGTGAAAAATTGAACTAATTCTAAATAAGTACAAACCTCGGCTTCATTTTTTGAATTACTTCTAATCAAATTGCTTCCAAACCTTAATAACCTTTCTTAAATTTCATTAACAATCTTATCACGCTGTTATTGCTTTTGTCTTTCTAAAAGCATTAAAATATGTCATAATAGAAGATCGGTTAAAATTTGGATTTACAGATCTTTAAGAAATAAACTATCTTTTCTAGGATACCTGATAGATGGTTTATAAGAACGGCAACAACAAAAGCAAACGGTAGCGGAATTGCCCCCAAACCCTAATAAACTCTCTTAAGAGTTCGTTAACAACCTTGTCACACCCTTCTCTCTTTTGTCTTTTAAAAAGCCTTAAAATAAAACCATAATAGAAGATGCCACCATCTGTTAAAATTTGGAATTATAGATCCCCAAAAAACAAACGATCCTTTCCAGGATAGCTGATAGATGATAGTTTTACAAGAATGGCAACAAAAAAAGCAATGGCGGGAATTTCCTGCGTGATGAGGTCTCTTTAAATCTCTTCTAAACCTTAAGACAATCGCCCCTGACTTGCTCGAGGGTTTTCTTTCCCAACACCTGTCTCTTATGATGCATATTATTTCTTAGTTTCTAAGACGGAACGCTGTTGGGAGGGGATATGCATCATAAATGCGGTAGGGAAAAAATCGTTCTTCTTCTGGAAGAATTTTTTTTCTTGGTACACTTTTTTTTTCTCCACCATCCACTCTCTTTCTCAGCTTTTTGACACCAGCAAAGTTTAGAAGAACTTCACAATAGCTATTGCCTTCAATTACGGAAAGTCAACTCACGGTTTGGCAATAGCTTCGTCGAATGAGGAATTTTTATGGTAGTTTGACTTTTAAAACTCAATACGCGTCGCCTCGTAAAACAAGTCGAACACTTTTTTTTTCCCTTCCACTCCTACCATTTTTTTTTCTTCTCTTCAACTCTTCATCCACACCTTAAGTTAGGTCGTAAAGTAAGAGTTCTACTTAAATGTTGCGATTTTTTTTCTCTCTCTTCCCTGTTGCAAAATTTAGATCCAACCTTTTTAACACATTGTATCTACGCTGGAGCGGAGTTTAAAATTTATCTTTTAACTTGTATCTGAAAAAAACTCTCAGTTTAGTGAGCTTGTTGAAAAAATTCTCTGCAGTTGTTAAGAATAAATATTTTAGCTTTATTTACGAGTTAGAAACTGTTCGATTCTGCTTCGAATAGTATACCTAATATCTTGCTACTCGCAGAAATATTCTTCACGGAATTTCTTATTCAAGTCAAGGATATAATCAGAGTTTGGACTCTAGCTTTTAACCTATATCTAAAGAGAGGAACCACTCAATTTAATGGACTTATTGAAAAAAAAATCCCTGCATTGTTAAGAATAATTATTTTAGATTTATTTATAAGTAAAAACTACTCGATACTGCTTCTAGTAGTATTCATAGTAACTTGCTACTCGCAGAAATTTCTGAAAAAAATTCTTTATTCACATCAGGTATATAATCAGAGCTAAGACTTCGGCTTTTAACTTGCATCTAAAGAAACACTCACTTTAGTTGATTTATTGAAAAAATTATCTGCAGTTGTTAAGAATAACTATTTAAGCTTTATTCACGAATTAGAAACTACTCTATTCGGCTTCTAGTAGTATGTATAGTAACTTGCTACTCACAGAAATTCTCTGAACAGAATTCTTTATTCAAGTCCAGGATATAATCAGAGTTTAGGCTCTGACTTTTAACCTATATCTGAAGAGAGGAACCACTCAATTTAATGGACTTATTGAGACAAAAAAATCCCTGCAGTTGTTAAGAATAATTATTTTAGTTTTATTTATGAGTAAAAACTACTCGATTCGGCTTCTAGTTGTATGCATAGTAACTTGCTACTCGCAGAAATTCTCTGAACAGAATTCTTTATTGAAATGAGACATATAATCAGAATTTAGGCTTTGGCTTTTAGCTTGTATCTCAAAAAACATTCAGTTTAGTAGGCCTTGTTGAAAAAATTACCTGTAGTAGTTAAGAATAACTATTTTACATTTATTTATGAGTAGAATCTACTCGATTCTTTTTCGAGTATTGAAACAGTAACTTGCTACTCGCAGAATTTCTTATTCGAATCAGGAATATCATTTTCTATATAAATAGCGAATTTGAATAAAAATTTAAATGAACAAAGTAAATCAGTGAATTTTTATGCTTTGATATATTTAATTTCATTATTGTATTAAAAAGTATCATATATATTGAAGACCATTTAATCTTTAATTTTTGCTTCTTTTTAATCCTTAATGATTTGTTTTCTTTTTCTTTGGGAGAATAAAAATAGTATTGTATTTGATTTATTAAATCAAAATCCCCCTAAAGACTGTTAAAAACTTTTTTTTGAAAAGTAGTGAGATATATATTACTTAGTTGACTTACTTCATAAAAACATTATGCTATTTATTTAATAGTAAATCTTGGATATATGAATTTACAGTAAGAAAAAGATAGACTAAATATGTCCATAAATAATAACAAAAAAAGCATTATAATTTAAAGATAAATGTGTATACTTTATTTGCTTCTAAGAAATTGACTTCTTTCATTCATATTTGACGTAATTACAAGAATTCGATCACCTTGTAATCAGAAGTTATTTAAACTTTCCATGCAACTTACAATGAAATGCGAGCATTTTCTGCAATATGTTGTGATTGGCCAATGAGCCCAAAACGGTCTGTTATTGGTCGAAGGAAACTATTATTTCAGATCAAATCTTTAATGATATTTTCAACGGTTAGTACAGCTGTGAATTTCCTCTTCAATTGCAAATTTACTAATTACATGTTTGTGGTTAGAAGGCATTCTGTAGTAGTAGTAGTAGTAGTACGGCCATTGTGGTTTACCGCAGGATATGTCATAATCTTATTTTCTCGAAATGATATATGAATATTTTTATAGTTTTTTTTTTAATTTGGCTACTTTTTCAGGCTATAAAATACCGGAAAAGGGATTATTAATTCGTTTTATTCTTAAATTACATTTTCGGATTCTGAGAAGCATTCCATTTGTCTAATTTCTGAAAATATTATTCATTTCGAGTCATTTTGATGAAACACGCTTGTTAATGTTAATTTTTCTAGAACATAAAATATTATTTAAAAAATATATATAACTTGCATGCTTTTATTTTATCTGAATGATAAGGTAGAATTTTCATCATTTAATAATGTAAAATATTCTTACTCCCCATTCCCAAATAGTTCTGTTTTTGAACCTCTGCATTATGCTTTTTTTTTCATTAGGATATAAATAATATAATATTTATCATTAAATAATAATTTTTATGTATTTTAAGATAAAAGCTCAAAATTATCTTTAATTTTTAATTAATTAATTTTATGGTTTTTTTATTAAATTCAAATTGAATTTTTTTGTCTTAAAAATCTTACTTCGGTTATCAAATGTGAACAATGACCAAACATCTTTGTTATATTTACAGGCTTTATTTTTTGTCTGATTTTTATGATTTAATTGTAAATAGGTCCTTGCATAAGAGAGCATAGGTCCTACTGAAAGTAATATTATTTTCCGTTGGGTACCTGCAAATTAAAAATGGAATTTCATTTTATTAATTATTCAGATTGACTCAAATTCAGTTTATCTTCTGAGAAACAGTTCTGTATTTGAAATTTTCCCGTAATAGAATGCATTTGCTTGTCCATATACCATCTTCGAATCTGTAATGAGAATATACCATCTTCGTATCTGTCAATAAAAATCAAACATCGTTGACAGAATGGTTGATTTTTTTCTTTTTTTTTTATGATCGAAACAAAAATATGTTCTATCAACTGAGAATATTATATTTTAATATCTTCAAATTAAAAATGAAATTCCATTTTAATAATCATCTAAATTAACTCAAATTTCACTTCTCTTTAACAAATAGATCTATATTTAAAAATTTTCCAAAATATAATATTTTTACTTGCTGGGAAATAAACCGTCTTCGTATCTGCCATTAAAAATCAATCATCGTTGACGGGTTTTTTTTTTTGTTGTTGTTGGACTTGTATGATCGAATCATAAATATGTTCTAGCATTATAGCTGAGAATATTATTTTATTTCAGTATCTTCAAATTAAAAAATGGAATTCCATTTTATTAATCATCCAAATTAACTCAAATTCCATTTCTTTTATAAACAGTCCTGAATTTGAAAATTTTCTCATATTAGAATAATTTTGCTTGTTAGAGCATAAAACCGTCTTCGTATGCGTCATTAAAAATCAAACATCGTTGACGGTTTTTTTTTCTTTAGTGATCGAATCATAAATATGTTCTATCATTATATCTGATAATAATATTATATTTCAGCATCTAAAAATTAAAAATGAAATTCTGTTTTATTAATCATCCAAATTAACTAAAACTCCATTTGTCTTTTATAAACAGTTTTGAATTAAAAAAATTTCTGATAATAGAATGCTTTTGCTTGTTGGGGGATAAAACCGTCTTCGAATGCGTCATTAAAAATCAAGCATCGTTAAAGATCTTTTTATTTTCATGTGTTTTTGTTGTTGTTGGATTTTTATGATCGAATCAGAAATATGTTCTATCATTATAGCTGATAATAATATTATATTACAGTATCTAAAAATTAAAAATGGAATTCTATTTTATTAATCATCCAAATTAATTCAAATTCCATTTGTCTTTTATGAATAGTTCTGAATTTGAAAATTTTCTCAAAATAGAATGCTTTTGCTTGTTGGGGAATAAAACCGTCTTCGTATGTGTCATGAAAAACCAAACATCGTTAAAGATATTTTTGTTTTTGTTGCTGGATTTTTATGATCGATTTAGAAATATGTTCTATCGTTATAGCTGATAATAATATCATATTTCAGTACCTAAAAATTAAAAATGGAATTCTATTTTATTAATCGTCCAAATTAACTCAAACTACATTTGTCTTTTATAAACAGTTCTGAATTTGAAAATTTTCTCATATAAGAATACTTTTGCTTGTTGGGGAATAAAACCGTCTTCGTATTTGTCATTAAAATTCAAACATCGTTGACAACAAAAAAAAATGATTTCAATAGCATTCTAAGCGTCCCGAGATCATTCTCCTGTCGTCTTCAATACGAGTCTATCCTTTCGAGCAAACCAAATTTCCGTCTGGCACTCCCAGTTGTCATCTGCCAGAGAGTGACGCTACCATTCTTCCCTCCATCTTTGTTGTGTTTCCAGAATAAAAAGCCAGTTCGAGTGTCTTCCCTTTATCATCATCATAACCTCGTTACATTTTCCTCCGCCATGGAAGTCGCAGTGCGTGTGGTGGTTTGCCATCGTCTTTTCAATGTCATCAGCATCTTCGCGTGCGGGTTGATCTTCTGCCCCGGGCAGATCAAGTCGCGTTTCTCAGTTTTTTGTGGCTTTTAATTATGCCCCGCGGTAGCCATTCTTTTTGTTTTTTGGTGTGTCGGTTTTTATTCAATGAGTTATCTAACGTTCTTTGGGTATGGCTTGGAGTTCGGTGGCTTTTCCACTGGCCCTTGCCTTTGCTGTAAATGTTCCTCGAAGTGGTGGAGCAACTTGCTTTGTAAATTGTTACTTTTTAATGTTCGTTTGCTTTCATAAACTCCGGTAAGGGGGGACGTATAAGATGTTAGTTTCCTAATGCACAAGTATGTTTCTCATTGTTTTCTGGTTTGCCCATGGGCAATGGAACCTGTCCTAACACTCAAGTTGGTTGCTGTGCATAGTTTGTTGCGCTGAGAGTAATTGGAAATGTTGATATTTTTAGATGAAATATGTATCTTAACTTCCGAGAAGATAAAATACAAAGTCAGGATTTATATACGAATTTATGCGTAGTTTTCAAATAGAACTTGTTTTAACCCAATAGTTGGTTTAGGTATAGTTTGTTACACAGAGAGTAATTGGAAATGTTGATATTTTAATATGAACTATGTATCTTAACTTCCTAGAAGATGAAATACAAAGACGAGATTTATATAAGAGTTTATTCTTAATTTTTAAATAGAACCTGTTTTAACCCAATAATTGGTTTGGGTTTAGTTTGTTGGGTTGAGAATAATTGGAAATGTTGATATTTCTGAATGAGATATGTGTCGCTCTTCCAAGAAAATAGTATGTAAAGATAAGGTTTATATACTACGTAGTTTTAATAAAAATCAAAGCGCTTTTGTATGAGTGGATTTAGAGTGATAATTCAACACAAATGTTTCATAGGAAAAAAAACGTTTCCTTTTGGAATTTTTAAATGCTTACTCTATGCAATAAAGGCATTTGATTTAATACATTGTTTAACAAATTTTGGGCTTAATCTGCTGGAACCAATATAATATTTTTATATTTATTTAGTTAAGTAATTAATATTACAGACTTTGATAATGATAAATAACATATTCTTAAAAGTAAAAATATAATAAAATGCTAAAATAAATAAATTTGAATAAATAACTAAAAATTAGGTAAAACCTCTTTCAAAAATAATAAAATCATCATAAATAAAAAATTGCATTAAGAAAAGATAGGTGATAATTATCAAATCAGAAGTAGGAAAAAAATTAAAGAACGCGTGGATATAAAAATACAGCTAACAATTAATAAACAAATTATTTTTAAAGCTATCTTTATATTCTAGTTTAATGCAAGAATAAAAGCTATGATACTTCTATCGATTGAGGAAAAAACCTCCATTTTTTATTTTTTGATTATTGATTTTTTTTATTTTTGTTTCACACATTTTATAATTTTTTAAACTATTTATAAAATATCTTAAGTTAAGGACTAATCTAATAAATAAAATATATTAATCTAATGAACAAAATATAATAAACTAATAAATAAAATATAATAAAATTGATTTGATCCTCTACATCTCATGTTACTGTTATCAAAATAGTGTAATTGCGTTTGATAATATATTTATTTTTTAGTAATTTTACGTATTGGCATTCTTTTTCACTTTAAGCTTGAAAAAAAAAAATCTCGTCCTATGTATATATTTTTTAGACATGTTTTGAAGAAAAGCCAAGGATTTCTTTTACGTCATCATTTTGATATTTTATTTATTTATTTTTGATTTTTAAAAATACCTGCAGAATGATGATGCAAAACAGATGCAAATTAATTAAATGGGAGAATTCAACTTAAAACAATTATATACATTTACTTTTTTGAAAATATAGACGAATATATTAGACGTCTTTATATTAGACGAATAATTATGCATCCTATTACTTTTCGTTGCAGAGGCTTATCCCGTAAATTAATATTAATATTTCTTTTATTTAAATGCACTTTTTCAAAAGTTTTGAATTCCTGGTAGATTTAATTTTTATAACTACCTACCTGAAATAATCTATGCTAACTTTATAAGCATTCATCATTCTTTTTCAAAAACTACTGTGTCAAGAAATACGAACGTATTCATTTAACATCGATTTACAAACATTAACATTAATTTAACATCGATTTACAAAGGTTAACATTCACATTCATTTAACAACGACTCACAAAGATTGACATTAACATTCATTTAACATCGATTTACAAAGATTAACATTAACATTAATTTAACATCGATTTACGAATCCTGTTGGTATTACAAAATGCAGGAAATAATTTTCGCTAAAATAATCATAGCCACAATTTATTGATGACCCCTTAAACTTTATTTATAAAAAAATAGTCGTATTTTGTATTAAAGGGGGGAGAGTAAACGCTATCACAATGATTTTCACCCGTTCCCCCCAAGTAGCATAACTTCTCCCCATCCACAACTATTTTAACATTCCAGAACATATCAGTGTGAGGTAATTTCTTGCCAACTTGTGACCATGCAAAACGCGGGTAGCACTTTACCCCGTAATAAACATGTTCCCCAAACGACAGATGTTAGGAAACAGTGCTCTGAGGGTTGTCCCAAAGATTAACTCCAGGTCAGAGAGTAGAAGTATCAGAAGAAGAAAAAAAA
>JAOUZG010036560.1:2848699-2896080 GCA_026289955.1 Argiope argentata
CTATCGATAACAGAACGTGCTTCCTATGGGAAGAGTTGTACCGTGGCCGTTGATGGTCCTTAGCATTCAGTCTTATCTGCTTCCTTTGCTGTCGTGGCAATCCGGTCAGTAATATCTAACCCGAAATTTTTAATCAGGCGTGATATAGTAGTTGTAGTTCTCGTGTTCCGCTTCTCAATGGAAGGAGGGGTGCATTAGCTTCTGAGGTTATGGACCACTGAGCACCCGAAGGCATAATTCAGACTTTTAGCTCATACACGTCACTGGTTCTTTTAGCGGGGCTAATCGTAATTTAGACCTAGAGCAAAGAATGATCACCTCTGACCCAGTACTCCCAGTGATATTACTCTCGACTTAGAGGACTTTGTGAGCACGACAGATTTAACGAGTGCCAGTAATCGAAGTTTTATTCTAGCTACCATTTTAAAAAATAGTCTTCTTTTTTTAACGGCAATTTCGATTACCTGTTTTTTTTCATATTTGCATTAAATCAGCCTATGTACACGTAACAGGTGTTTAAAAGTGAACCGAAAGGTGATAATAGCTTCCCACAGATATGTTCCTTGATTAAATTCTAATCACTGCAATTTGAAGACACGATACATGACTGAAGAAGAAAACAATTTCTGGAATTTAAATATACTATGCATAAGAATTTTTAAATATAATTGTTCTGATAATAATTTCATCTTTTACTTTCGTAAAATAATCTAGCTCTTAAAAAATAAAATTATTATTATCCCTGCTGTATAATCAGATCATAACTAGAAATGGCATTTTATTATGCAATAAGTGAAAAACTGGGTTTTAAGTCATTATTATTATTATAGTTTTATTTCAGTATAACATTCATATGCACAGATGTAAGAAGAGTTGCTGATTCTCACATGACAGAATCTATCCAAAGAAATAATTATTAGGAAAAGAGGCTTATCTTGAAAAATTATGAAAAAAAGTGCATATTTTTCGCATAGAAAGTTTATCTTCACGTGTTTCTACTAAGCACCCTCATAGACGATGTGCTTAATAGAAAGTAAATGCACATCCAGAATGACCGGACCATAAAATTTATTAATCGGATAACGTTCTGTTACTAAGCTGAAATCCTTTTGTGCAATTTCTTCCTTTTTAATCCTTATTTTCGCTGATAGTCCTCAATTTAATTTACCATGAAGAGAACGGTTGGCTGAAGCGTGAAATTTATAAAATGAGCATTGAAAAAAAAAACACTAGAAGAGAAAAATAAATGAAAATAAATTCGTTTATGTTGATATTTTCTGTTAAGGATAAAAATTCAGCTCGGGTATTTAAAGAAGCACAACATATCATGAAAAGATTTGAGTTATTTTAAAGCTTTTAAGTGCTTGGAGTTCTTTCTAAAGCAATTTGAATTCGGGATTTAATTTTTTTTGAAGAGAAAGGACAAAATTAAGAGGAAATTTTTAAGAAAAAGAGCTTTCAGTTAATATTTATTAGGAAGTTTAGTTTTTGTAAGATTATTTTAATGCCGGTTGTTAGAAAAATAAACGAAATATTGTGCTTTATTTAGTTGTTCCGATTTGTTTTGTTTTGGATGCCTATTTTAATGGGTGTAAAAACCAGAATTCTGTCTTGAAATGTTGTTTACTCAAGTTCTAAAATTGTTAAGCATGTTTTTACAATAGAATTTTATTATTTATGATTATTTTGAAGAAAAAAATAAAAGTAAATAATTCGATAAAACGAAAGTTAAAATTTTTTTTGTTAAACTTCTTCGTGCAATTGTGTTAGAGCATTGAAATGATGTTTTAGCAGCGTTTGAAAAATCCAAATCATATTTCCTTTAGCACATTTTTTTTATATATTTAGATCTAAATTTATAGTTTATTCACCTGTTTGCTGTTTATTAATATTTTATTATATGCTACTGTATCTTTGTTTTATATAATTTTGTAAAATTTGGAAGTGCACTTTTTTTACTAAAGCATTTACTGGAACTTTTCTGTATTAAGAATTTTGCAGATAACAAGTTGAGTTAGTTCATGAGTAAATTTGATTTTTAAATGAGGTATCTTCCCTTTCATCAATTTTTTATTAATTTTTATCTTACGTATGGACAAGAAATGATATTTTGCAAAATATTCATTTGCTATTCTTTAAAAAAATTGCCTTTAGAGTACTTTCCAAATTCTTGTTAAAAAACCACGTCATTTTTAAAAGTCTGTTTTTATACCATAAGTAATTAAGGTTTAATTTCAATAATAATGTTTAGAAATGTCCCTTAGACCCCTTTTTTCATAGTGACACTCGCTGATCACTATAAGAGATCACGTAACTCCAGTAAAGTTTCAATATTAGTTTGTAACGTATAGAATTTGGTCAGTTATTAATGGGAATTTAGAAATAATAATAATAAATAGCTCCACCCTTCTTTTAAACGCATTTTGCCTTTATTTCAAACTGTAAAGAAATAACTAGACCCTCTTATTGTGGTAAGCGATTGTTCTTTTGTGCCAGCGCCCTGGCATAGAGGTAGTGCCTCTTCCTCGTGTTCTGGGCGTTTGGGGTTCGAATCCCGGTTAAGGCATGCTTGGTATTCTGTGCACTATCTGTAAGGTTTGTGAATCCCCCCCCTTTTTGTAAAAAGAAGCTGTGCAAGCGATTGTGTAAGTGTATTCCATCCTCAAAAGAGCTAGAAGTCAGACTTCTGCCCTCGTGGGCTCAGAGATCCATACCCTAAGAAGCTACTGCACCCCTCTTTCCATAGTAAAGGGTCCACATTGTTAAAACGTTTCTAATCAGTCAGTGACTAGTCTACTTTTTAATAAATTTTATGCGGACGCCAGTAAATAATTCACTGCACTTTTTGTATTAATGAAGCATCTTTAACTAAAACTTATTCAGAATTAAGATGCATACATAAAATTTCTTCTACGGCAGTGATTATTTACAAACATTTACAAGTTTAATTACATAGAACGTGTTCTGTGAGTCCCGGTTAGGGCATGTTTGTTCTTCTGTGTGCTATCTGTGAGATGTGTGACTGTGCACCCCTATAAAAAGGGGCTGTGAAAGCAAATGTGGTGAGTGTGTAGCTGAGTCGTACTCTTGGCCCTGGTTGGCGCTACTTCAAAAACAAAAGACGCTCCTTTCGTCTTAAATCTGCTGCTGCCTTAGCGGGGGGCTTGTCCAAGGTAAGTGCCATAAGTACTAACAACAAATACATAGAATCAAATATTCACAGGAAAAAGAATTCTATGAAAAATTTATAAATGAACAATTGCTTTTCGTGCCGAGATTACTACTGAAATTAAACGTAACGACGTCAGAAGAGAAAAAACGTTGCCAAAAAAGAAATTTATAAAGATTAATTATGTTTTTAAAAAAACAGTAGTAACGTAAAAAGTTTACTTTAAATTATATAAATGTAAATCATCCTTAGCTATGTCTACTCTACTTTAGCACACGTCATCATCATCATTATTTTTTTGTAAGCAGAATTTTATGACAAATGTAGATGACATCCATTAAGATAAGATTAAGATGGCAAATCCATTAAGTCATCATACTCTCCTTGCAATTAATCTGTTTATTTTTTCACCATCTTATGCACAGTTAAATCTCTTCCTATCATACCATCCTATGTGTGATATTAAGTTGCAAGTAATGATGAATAATAAAAACAAATAAATATCTTGAACTATTGAGCAAAAGCCTTCGATGTTATTTTCAACGATGTAGAAAATCGTTTATGACGAACATAGATGCTATATAGCCAATCAAATCCCTGAAGAATTCTACACCTCTTGCAATTAATCTGTTTATTTTCATTACCTTGTAGATAGTTCCTTTGTCAAGTCCTTTCGTATCATCCCATGTATGATAGCTAGGTTGCTTTTTAGTTAGAGAAAATAATAATAAATAATTTAATGAACTGATGGCAAAGAAACCTTCCGATATTATTTTCAACGATGTAGAAAAAAGAAGATAGCATTGTAATGTATTTTCACCAGAATCCTCCTTTTAATAGTCTATTTGCATATTTTACTCTCAATAAGATAAAAGTTAAAATGTTTCCTGATTATAAAAAAAATCAAAATATCTTTTACATATTAAATAATCTTGTGTCAACATATTACTCAATAATAAATTCTTTTCTAAAGGACAGTGTCGACGTTGTATAAAATCATATATAATCATCAATTCTTTATCATTTTCATTTTATTTTTAGCACAATCATTATAATATATTTCGACACGTGTTTAACGACCTGTTAATTCAGAGTACGCAGCAAGCAGGGGGTCTTTTGTTATGTTGGGAGAGAGTGAGTGTTACCTCTTTGTACAAAAGCAATACCCCTGAGGTTTTTTTTAGAATTTTTTTTTCTTTTCATTGTTCTTTTTCAAGAAGGTATTTTTAATCCGATACGGATTTTTCCTTTTAAATTTCTCTTGAGAAATAGAAGAGAAAAGAAGAAGAAAAAAAATTAGAAAAGAAGGATAGAAAGAAAGACAGAAAAGTTGTGGGAAAAAGAATAATAATAATATAAAAAAAGGGTGGATGAAGAGGAAAGAAATTAGCACGTTCTAAAATTCTACTACGGATGCGAAGAGTTTCAGTCAAATCGACTTCTGCCACTCCCCGCCTTCGTTGACCCCCCCCCCCCCTCCCTGCTCGATCCTAATCGCTTTATCCCCCCACAATTAACTCCTCCCTGTGCGCTACTAGCTTTGGAGAATAACAATAATCGTTAATGAGCATCGGTCGGCGAAGTAATTAGGCCTAATTGTGCATGCCCGACATGTTTTTCCACCCCCACCCCTTCCCCGTACTCTTAATATTTTTTCCTTCGAATTACCGTTTTCTTCGTCGTCGCAGACGATTTTCAGCAAGATAATAATGAATTTAAAAAAGTAAGAAAAATAGAAATAATAAAAAAAGAAGGAATATTTTTGTGAAAATGAAGAGCCAATATGGATCCTATGGCCCCCACTTCCTCCCTTCCTAACCCCCTGACATTTTTGGGTGGTAATTATCGCCTGCAACTCCTCTTATTTCTGTAATCTCGTTCCAAAAATCATCCCAAAGCCTTCACTTCTTTATACCAACAGTTTTTCCTGAATGATTTTTCTTCATCTAACGTAGAAATTAATTACAATCACTTGCGGAAACAAATGCTGGACAAATTGGGGGCTCGCTAAGTATTTAGTCAGTATTATCGGCGTTCCAATCCACTTTTTCCTTAATTTTTCTTTTAAAGGCTCGTTTAGAATGTGTGCGCAATCTATGAATGGTTTTTTTTCTCCCCCCCCCCCCGATACCCTTCTTTCTTCAACTTTTAATTCTTTCATTGCATCAACATTTTCTTTCTTTCTTTCTTTTTTTAATTTGTGGATGTATGTGAATGTGCTCATTATTTGAAAATAGATATTTGACTTTATATTTTATAAATAATTATTTTATGAAATATCGTTATGAAAAAAAAATTATATTTATGATTTGCTTTTGCTAACTGGCCTTTATTGCTTAAAACAAACGATATGAAAATTTTCTTTGAATGAGTTTCTTTCGGTTTTATTATATTTGATTGCTTTTCTCGTAATTATCATGAACTGAAATTGCAATGCCCAATTCTTTTTATTTATTCATTTTTTTAATATTTAATAAAATTGCGTAAATAATTGATAATTAAATGAATATATTACGATATAAGATTGTTTTTTTTTATCATCCAAAAAGATTGTTAATTTTGCATGAATTACACTCTAAAATAATTGAATCTAGAATATTATCAAATTCATTAGCGCGAAAAAAATAAACTTTTAAAAAAATTGCTAGGCCATATTGTTTTTGATAGTTTTTTTTTCTTATGATGTAAATTCTTTTAAATCAAAATGTAAATAAGATTAAAAAAATTTATTTCGATATTAAAGTCGTCATGAACAGGAAAATAACTGTAATTAAAGATGAAAACTCATTTCTCCATGTAATTTAATTTCTTTTTAGTGATATTTTATTCAAACAAATGATTTATAAATATTTGCTTAAACAATTTAATTGGCAGAATTTAAAAGACAAAATGAGATCAGATAAAATTAATTTTTTTTACAGAAACTAACGAAATAAATTTCATCGATATCTATTTTTATAAAAAAAATCATATAATTAATAATGTAATTTGATACTGTTTAATTATACCTTTAAGCCATGAATATTTTTTGTTACTTTTCTTTTAATTTTGTTTAATTTAAATCGAAGAATTCAATTATTTTGTGATAAACATTCAGTTAATTAATAATAAGTTGTTCCTTTCTGCAATTTTACCTTTTTTCTTTTGTTTTATACAGTTTTGTTACCGTGTATTTTGTTAATTAAGATCATATTTAATATTATAAATTATCTAAATATTCTTCTTATTAAAGAAATTAAAATTTTAATACAGAATTTCATTGCGAGAATTCTATAATCTTTTAATGGTTTAGTAAATTATTAACATGATATACCTCTGGAAATCGAAAGTGAGTACGTATTTTAGCAGATGGAAATTTCAAAGTCCTTTGTGTTGTTAATCAGCATTATAATTTTTTTCATGGAATTTTTAATATACAAATTTTTATTTTGATTCATTATGTGTTAATATTTTAATGGAATTCATCAATAAAAATTTTCATTTCAATTAATTTGTTATGTGCTGATATTTAAATAAATGCCAAGATATCAACTGAGGATTCCCATTAGTTTCATCATTAGTAGGCATCTGGAAATAAAATTGATTAGAATTTCCATTTTAATTAATTATGTCCTGATATTGGAATTTCCATTTTAATTAATTACATACTAATATTGGAATTTCCATTTTAATTAATTATGTACTAATATTGGAATTTCCATTTTAATTAATTATGTACTAATATTGGAATTTCCATTTTAATTAATTCTGTACTAATATTGGAATTTCATTTTAATTAATTATGTTCTAATATTGGAATTTCCATTTTAATTAATTATGTTCTAATATTGGAATTTCCATTTTAATTCATTATGTTCTACTAATAATATTTTAATAGAATTATTCAATAAAAATTTTCTATTCGATTTATTTTCCATGTATTAATATTTAAATACATACAAGCTCACAATTGAGGATTCCGATTAGTTTCATCATTAGTAGGCACCTGAACATAAATATATTTGGAATTTCCATTTTAATTCATTATGTATTAATATTTTAATAGAATTTGTCAATAAAAATTTTCTATTCGATTTATTTGCCCTGTGGTAATATTTAAATAAATGCAAGATATAAATTGAGGATTCCAATTAGTTTCATCATTAGTAGGCATTTAAACCTAAAATTGGTTGGAATTTGCATTTTAATTTAATGTATTAATATGTTAATAGAATTGGTCAATAAAAATTTTCAATTCAATTAATTTTCCTTGTGCTAATATTTAAATAAATGCCAAGATAACAATTGATGATGCCAATTAGTTTCATCATTAGTAGGCATCTTAATTTAAAATTGAGTGAAACAGCTATAAATGTAACGATAATCATTAATATAAATTAGATCCACAAAATATTTGAGGAATACCATTCATTTTCATCCTATTCCTGATTGTAAAAACTTTAATATTTCCATTCTGAGTAGTAAATGTGTTGCTCTATAATTTAAGTAAAACTTTTCGTCTGGGGAAGATTGTTGTACGTCTATTGTCTTTGCCAGTGCAACTAATCAACATGTTCTCTGATTAGTTAAAGAATAACATTATCCTGATCCATTGAGAAGAATCGAGGCTTTTAACCCTACTCGGTCTAGTTTATTATGCCAAGTCCAAGAAGCAAGGACTCGTGATAAAACAAGGAGGAGAGAAGAGACACTTTCATTTAATCTTGGCAACCTTAAAGTATTTCATGTAGAAGTCCGACGTGATTCTAAAGTTTGAGAAGTCAATTTCCTGGAGAATTGTCTAGAGTAAATCCTTCCCTTTCCCCCTTTTTATTTCATTTTGTAAAAAAAAAAAATCTTTGTAGAACTGTTTGATAGCAACCAGCAATTAAGTGCTGAATCTCATATAAGTTTCCAAATGATGTCGTTTAAAAACTCAGTTACATTATCTACTTTTTTCCTCCTTAATACCTTATGGTAAACTAGTTGACGCGATTACCATAATCGGAGCGTTTCATATATTGACTAATTGTTTGATAGTAACAAGCAATTAAGTGCTGAAATACATATCAGTTTATAAGTTTCCGAATGATGTCAATTAGAATCTAAGCCTAGTTAAATTATCTGCTTTCTTTCTTCAGAACACTTTATGATAAAATAGCTGACGCGATTACCATAATAGGAGCGTTTCATATTTTGACTAACTGTTTGATTGTAACAAGCAATTAAGTACTAAAACGCATATCAGTTTATAAGTTTCCGAATGGTGTCGATTAAAAACTCAGCTTAGTTAAATTATCTGCTTTCTTTCTTCTGAACATCTTATGGTAATCTAGTTGACGCGATTACCATCATCGGAGCGTTTCATCATTTGACTAACTGTATGATAGCAACAAGCAATTAAGTGCTAAATCACATATCAGTTTATGTTTCCAAATGATGTCGATTAAAAACTCAGCCTAATTAAATTATCTGCTTTCTTTCTTTCTTCTGAATACTTTATGTTAAGCTAGCGAACGCGATTACAATCATCGGAGCGTTTCATATTTTGACTAACTGTTTGATAGTTAGCCAGCAATTAAGTGTTAAAACGCATATCTGTTTATATGTTTCCGAATGATGTCAATTAAAAACTCAGCCTCATTAAATTATCTGCTTTCTTTCTTTCTTCTGGTAATCTAGCTGGCGCGGTTACCATCATCGGAGCGTTTCATCTTTTGACTAACCGTTTGGTAGTAACAAGCAATTAAGTGCTAAAACACATATCAGTTTCCGAATGGTATCAATTAGAAACTCAGCTTAAATAAATTATATGCCTTCTTTCTTCTGATCACTTTATGGTTAGCCAACACGACGCGAGTACCACCATCGAAACGTTTCATCTTTTTTCCAAACTTTTCGCTTTTATTGCTTGTTTAGTCATGTACACTTTATCATAGAGTGGATATATAACGCCAATCTCGTATCGCTGGTGAGTATATTGGTGCCAACTATAAATAACTCGTAATTATTGTTTATAAAAAGGGCACGGTTAATTAACATTGAAGCTTAACCATCTTATCTTATAATGATTAGAAAACGGTAATTTTGATATTTTCTCACCAAAATATTACTTTAAAAGAACATTTTAATACTTTATTCACTTTCAGTTTTAAAGTTAGGTACTATATTTTTGTTTATTATTGACATTTTAATGAGATTTATTTAAAAAATAACCCAATACAGCACTCTTACATTGCACTTCTATCATGCTTCATATATAACAAGGTTATCATACCACGATTTTCTCTCCGGCTATGCAAAGCCGGGGAGTTATGAATGTATGGATTTTGTTTCCGGACCATTTGTCAACACTTCACCCTCTTCTTACTGCAACTAAACAATGTTAACCTGAAGCCATTTGTTATGACTTGGGTAGGGGTACAAGCTGACGTTATTGACACCTCATAAGATGTGATTAATAGTTTTATTCTGCCAACGTTTATTGAGTACAGAAATGTCATGCTTGTTAATTGTCCACCAGAGCAAACTGCACATTGATTAATGAAACGGATTACAGGTCTTCACGGTAACATTTTTATAGTTTTTTGCTAAAGCTACCTTCAATCGATTAGTTAGATCCTAAGTAAGTGTATAATAATTTCACTATTTTTTTGTAAATATTAGTTTTTAATTTTTTTAAAAATTAAAGTTTTACTGTATTTGAATGGATTAATTCCTTTTTGACAGTTTTTAATTGCATTCAAAGATGTATTACACAAAGCACCATTCGAATTTTATGATTTGTACCTTAAGAATGAAAAAAAAAACATGATTGATATAAATGAACGTATGATTACTTTCTTATGAACTAACTTTAAACCCCATTGCAAAAGTAAAGGTGCATAATGATCTTACTTCTGAAGAGTTAAACAAGAAATGAAATATTTTTAGGTTAATAGACTTTATGAAACCACTAATTTTCCATACAAGATGTTATTTTTGTTTTGGTTGAATGGTAGGGTTTAAATTTCTTTTACTAAATTCTTGGTTTAATTTGTTGAAGTGTGGATTTACACCAGGTAATTCAGTTATTTATGTGGGTCCTCCAGAAATTGTGAAATTGTGGTAAGACTTGAGAAATTCTCATAAAGGCCTCTTCTTTCAATATTTCAGAAATAATTGCAATCCCAGTTGGATTGAATATATATTTGCATTGAAGATTACCGCTCCATAGATTAGAAAATCAAATTATCAATTACTGCTGCGAAAAAGATGGGGTGTTTAAATAAATACTCTCAAAGTCTTTTCTTTAGAGTTTTAGAAGTTATGCCAGTTTGGCTGGATATGGACTTGAATCTCAGTTTATCATTCCATAGGTTAGACAATTAAATTATGGGTTGCCACCGCCCCAAATGATGAATATTAAAAAAACATTAACAAAAGCATCTTCTTTCAGTTTTTTAGAAATATTCGTAATCCCTATTGAACTGGATATGGATTCGGACATCAGATAACCATTCCATAGATTAGGCAATTAAATTAGGAGTTGCTACCTACAAAAATGATGAATATCAGACAAACACTGGTAAAGGTATCTTCTTCCAGTATTTTAGAAATATTCGTGATCCCAGTTGGACTGGATTTGCTCTGCAGATTACTACTACACAGATTAGGTAATTCAATTATGGATTATTACCTCCAAAATGATGGGAAAGTCATAGGAATTCTTGCATACATGTATGCTTTCAGCAATTTAATAGTATTCATGATCCCAATTGGACTGGATTTGCTCTGGATTACCATTCCATAGATTAGGTAATTCAATTATGGATTATTACCTCCAAAAATGACGAGGAAGTCATTGGTATTCTTGTATATGTCTATTCTTTCAGTGATTTAATAGTATTCGTAATCCCATTTGGACTGACTTTGCTCTGCAGATTACCATTACATAGATTAAGTAATTCAATTATGGATTATTACCTCCAAAAATGATGGGAAAATCATAGGACTTGCATACGTCTATTCTTTCAGCTATTTAAAAGTATTCATAATCCCATTTGGACTGGGTATGTATCTGGAACTCAGATTACAATTCCATAGCTCTAGCAATTTATGGATTGCTACCCTCCAATATGAGATAATATGGAGGTCAAAGAGACTCTCATAAAGGTATCTTCATTGAAGTGTTTTAGAAGTGTTTGTAATCCAAATAATACAAATAATAGTTGATAAAATTCTGTCTTTTTCATCTTTATTTAATATTTATCTTACTATTTTCCATACTTTAAAGAGCTGCAAATTTTTTCTAACAGATAAGCAGTTATTCATTTTTAATTTTTTTAAATAGAAATTTGCTAGAATTTTTTTTTTAAATCCTGCTATAGAACAAACTAACAGTCTTATGTAAATTAAAGACCGAAATCAAAAACTATCATTCTTGCAATTCTGTTAGTCTGTCTTTAGAACAAAGTACTTGGAAAACAAGCAATAAAGCAATAATCTCCCTTAAGCAAAATATCACTTAAAGAAATAACCAAATGAATAAAACACGTATATTTATATTTTAAATTCGAATTTTTTTTTCTGTATGTTCGATAATAAACTAGCAAATACTACTTAGACGATAAAAGACCAATCCCTCATTCTTACTATCAATATTATTACTATTATTTTTGCTTGAATGACTTCTTAACAAGAACAAAAAAAGAGAAAAAAAGAAAATCACGAAATTCTACTTAGAAGCGTGAACTATTCGCAGATTGAAGTCTGATGGGCGAGCAAAGTCTGTGACCTTTGATTGTGTTACCTTCAGCGCCGCCACGCCTAATCCAGAAGTCCATAATTCCTTCTTTTAATTGATACGATACAAACCTGACCCTTGCAAGGTTCCCGAGGCATTTCTTGGAAGAGGATCGTTACTGCAATTAAATCGGGGCCCGGACATTCGAGGGGAAATAATAAAAATAAACAAGTGCTACTGGTTCACAAGTACATTTTATGGAACAAATGTATTCTCATTCTTGGTATGTTATGGACTTGGAAAGTGGCTGGTAGCATGGTTTATGCAATATACAGGTTTTCGTTAAACACCTGTTTCGACATTTTGGTGCATATTTATGCATTCGTTAGAATGAGTCATAAAATGAGAAAGGAAAGCAAATTATTGGACAGAAGTGAAAAATTATTCAGCATCTGTCAAGACGGTGAAAAAAAGGATACCAGATCTTTAAGCAGGGAAATTTAACATGAGCAGTAACAAAACACTCGATTCGAAATGATTATTTACTTTTGATCACTTCTGTTTTCATGCAAATAATTAGAATCTTGCTCTGTAATTAACTTTTAATTATAAAATTCTTTGCAAAATTTTTATTAACGTTTTTGAAGAAATTATAATTTTATTGAAAAAAGACAGATAATTTTATTTGTAATAGTTTCAGGTTTTTATATCCATAAAATTGGCATTTATCTGCTCCTACAAAAAGTTAGAAAATATAGTTGTATAATGAAATTTTAAATTAAATTCGTATATTTTATTAACGCTTTTATTTATATTTTCTGTTTTTATCGTTTTTAAAATTTATTAATTTTTAAGCTATATTAAATTTTTCGATTTTTAATTTAGATTAATTATTAATGAGTCTAATTAAATTAAATTGATTTCAATTTAGTTTTAATTATAAATAAGCTTATTCAATACAAATTTTTTGAATGATTCTTATTTTTTAATTCCTTTTCAGATGTTTTAAACATAGATGTTTTAAACAAACAATCATAGTAAAATCAGTTATATATAACAACATATCGAAAAATGCATCTCTATTTCATTAAATTCAAAAATTATTCTAAATTAAGCATAGTAGACAATTATTTTTCATTTTACTAGTGTAAAATATATATCGAAAATTGTGATGGAGATTTTAAACCGAAATTGCAATTTCTGCTATTGTTATTTTATATGAAATTTCGATTTTTCTAGAAAAATTTGTGTTCTTTCTTTCTCAAAATATTGTATCTCAGTATTTTCCCAAATCTTAAATAAAATTTAATTATTTGGCAAGATTTATAAACTCACTTTTTTAAATACGAGCAACTGCTATTTGTATTGAATTATCACAAATTATTTCCTTTTGATATTATAAGAATTAAATTTATACCAAATAACGACCAAGGAATTAAATTTATGCCAAAAATGTGAATCAAAATTTACTTTATCCATATAATGAAGCCGTATTCTTCCAATTAAAATATCCAAAATTTACATAGAAAACTCCATTTCTGAAAATAATGTGTTTATAAGAAATTTCACGGCCTTAATTATTCGAAATCAGTTAAAGTTGTGTACAGAAAAAAACCATACATTTAAAAATAAATCTACATTGAATTGAAATAAAATTTTAAGTTATTTATTCCAAAATTTTTGCAATTAAATAAAAGCCAAATCTATTTACTAATGATATTCGAATCATCTCTTTGTTCAGATTCAGTTTTATTCGAAATTCTATTTTCCCCCTCCTTCTCCTACTCACTCTGCTTATTCCACAAATTGCTGTGTCCAGATTTTTCACAAATAGCTCCCAAATCGGGAAAAATCAACTCAGAGATAACCTCGTGGTCTTAGCTGTCCGAAATTGGCTTCAGTCGTTTCACCTGGTACTAATATCCTACCATTCGTTTGCGTTATAGTCCAGGGAATGAAAACGAAATTAAAGATCAATACCACGGAACGATCGGCGGGGAAAAAACTATCAATCAAGCTTACGCCCCCAACAATCGGATTTCTATACATTTTCCTAAGCGTTCTTTTTTTTTCTTTCGTGGGAGACCTAGCAATAATATTTGAAAAAAAAAGCAAATGCGCTGGAATGGATTTTGTGTTACTCTAGCTTTGCGTAGTCCTGCACTGCATTTTTCATTTTGTGTCAAAGTAATCGTAACTGAAAAACTTATGAAAAATAGCCTTACTCAGACCTAGGTTGGTGCAGTTCTGGAATTTTTGGTTTTAGAATAGTTTCTGTGACTATAGTTTGTAGTTTTATTTTTTGGTTAATAAATCTGTTTCGATCAAATGAAGTGATCATGTTTTCTAAGAAATTATTTCTGTTAACCCCTTAACCGGTTTGCCCGTATGCTGTGCGACTTATCCCATTTCTGCTCTTTCAAACAACAATTAATCTATTCATAATTGTTATATTGCTACACAGTAATACATAGAATGAATAAATATCTGAAGTGTTCTGTATAAATTTTTAAAGGAATCGAAACGACAAAGCATTCCTAGATTGGAGAGTTCATCTAATTTCGTAGCAAACGAAATAAACCAGTGAAAGGGTTAACCCCTTGACATATGAATTTATTTATCTTTCTAATTAGATGTAACTTCCAAATTTTTTAATTTTGATTTTTTAAAAATAAAATATGGAACATTTGGGATATTAAAATCTTTCAAATTGATTTTTGCTCATTTAACTACTTAATTCTGGGCTTAGTTGCAGACTTGTAACTAATAAAGTCTAATTCGATGCATTTGTCAGACAAATCATTGTATGTTTAGAGGTTAAAATGGACTTTTATATCTAATCTTTGACCAAAATCGTTACCATGATGTAATTATTTGGTTAACTTTATGAGTGTTTCAGAAATTGTTCCTATTGGTGCTTAATCCTTAACCACTTAACTGTTTTATTTTCTTTACTGGCTAATAAGATGAAATCTTCTATTTTAGGAATATTTTCTTATTTTGTTTTTAATGGAAATCAATTGAATACATGACTTACCTACGTAATTGAAGTAATTTCTTTTTGAATTATAATCATTATGAGGGATTTATTTTTAGCCTACAGCTATCAAATTCAACAAATCGATGCACGTACGGAATACGTGCAAACCTGTTAAGGGGTTAATCAAGAGTAGGATTCGGTTTTTTTCATGATTTTGCCCTTTTTGTAGAATGTTTATAAATTTTATTGAGCTTACTTAACCCTTCTTTTTATTCCGAAGTTTAAAATCAAAGAAAATATTCATTCATTGTTCTATTTCATGAAATTGAAACATAAGATGATTGTTCCATTTAAGGAAATAGAACTAAAAGTATTCTTTTTTTCGATACATGATTCCTTGAATTTCACTTTATTTTTGCTAAAATTTAATCTTTTCCATTTAATGTATATCCCTAGTAGCACACAAATGTTGAACAATATTGATCAATATTCGCAATATTGTTTAATACTGTGGGATAAATATCTCACAATATTGTACAATATTATGCAACAGGGTGTGCTAACTGGGATAGCATTCGTATGTCACAATATTTCGATCTTTAAAAAGTTAGTTCGATCAAAGTAATTTGCAGTTACTTTTAAACAAATATTTTGATCTACATTAGAACCCATTATTTCGCAGTAAATAAGCGGAAATATTTGACATATGATTAAATTATTAAGTATATACTTCCAAATATTGAATACGCCGGCTTTCTGGCACAGAGGTAGTGTATCTTCATCGTGTATCTGGGAGTCAAGGTTTGGGCATGGATGTTCTTCTGTGTGCTATCTGTGAGATGTGTGACTGTGCCTCCCTGTAAAAAGGGGTTGTAAAAGCAAATGTGGTGAGTGTGTAGCTAAGATGCACTCTTGGCCCTAGTTGGCGCTACTTGAAAAACAAGAGACGCTCCTTTCGGCTTAAATCAGCGGCTGTATCAGCAGGGGGCAGGGGCTTGTCCGTAGGCAAGTGCCATAAGTAACAACAACATATTGAATACAAATGGCTCTTCGAAAATTTTTGAGACAATATTTTGAAATTTCGTAGCAAGATTCAATAGCTAAGCACATAGACTGGCTTTGCAAGATATTTTGATATTCAAGGTATATATTTATAAACTATTAACCCTTTGTCCTCGGATATTGACACTCGTCCACCATTCAGAACGGTGCGTCATTTTGACATTTTACTTATTTATTTAATTTTAATAATTAAAAATACCTTTAGAGTTATAAGAAGATGCAGATTAATTAAATGGACGAATTCAATTTAAAAGAAGAATATGCATTTTTCGGAGTAATAAACAAGTCTTTATATTAGTGAGTAATTGTGCATCGAATAACTTTTCCGAATGCAAAGGATCCATTCTGAACTTTAAGAAACATCGAATAATTCCTTTTTTATGACCAACTTGTGGAAAATATCCTCCTCAATATATAAATATGTTTTCTTTGTTATTAATGACACTTGCCATAGACAAACGCGCTCGCCGTCAGCGAATTTAAGCCGAATCGTGTCTCTTGTTTTTGAAGTAGCGTCAACTAGGGCCATGAGTACGACTTTAGCTACACACTCATCACATTTGCTTGCACAGATCCTTTTTACAGGGGCTACATTCACACACCTCACTGATAGTACACAGAAGAACAACCATGCCCTAAACCTGAACTCGAACCCGGGACGCGCAGATCACTAGGAAGACACGCTACCTCTGTATCAGGACGGTGGCACAAAAGGGCAAACGCTTACAACAATAAGAGGGCCTACTTATCTGTGAACAATATGAAATAAAGGCAGGATGCTTGCCGATGTATAAATATAAAATTAGAGAAAATAAATACTAGGGTTCAGAAGCATGTAGATTGTCTCAACCATCTAGTTGTGGTTCCATTTGTCCATGAATTATATGCCAATACATTTTTTCCCTTCGTTGAATCCATTATATATCTTGTTTTAACCCCTTAACAGGTTTGCCCGTATGCCGTACGTGCACCGATTTATTGAATTTTGATAGCTGTAGGCTAAAAAAATCACTCATAATGATTATAAATCTTAATGAAAATTACTTCGAATGCGTAGATGTCATGTATTCAACGGATTTCCATTTGAAACAAAATAAGAAGATATTCCTAAAATAGAAGGTGTCATCTTATGAGCAGTAAAGAAAACAAACCAGTTAAGTGGTTAATAAGAATAAAACTAATCTCAATTTATTCTCCAAATCACCAAAATCAATGAATTAAATTGAAACCAGTATTGTGTACCATGTAATTACCGCAAGTGTTCGTTTCCATGTCCATAAATTATGTCGTAAAGATATTCTTGCTATCAAATTTGAGGATCCATCAAACATCCGGCTTTAGCGAAAAGAAGTCCACCCAGGCATCATTCTGTATCCGCGAATTTGTCTCTTTTGACACACCGAACGCATTCCTCTCTGTATCTGCCCGCATTTCATTCCCCGGGCATGAGATGTGCAAAGTATCGCCCTCCCGAACTGGAGATGGTCGGTTTATGCAAATAACGACTCCGGTTCATTACGGAGCCGGGCTCCCAGGTTAGTTAGTGGCCTTCTCATTTCAGTAATTACCTCTCGTTGTCGCTCGGGCAACAGCGGAGATAGTTCCATGACATGTTTGAGGTTGAATCATTGTCAGCCATTAGACCACTTAGTGCGCTTCGTCGAGCATGTCAAAGCTTTGCAAAAGGAACATTCACCCATCAACAGTTACGGGGAGAGCAATTTTCCTAATGTCCTTCCAATTTTGCAAACTCGGGAAGAAAAGGTTCGTGATATTTGGAGTTTCGTTTTCAAACCAGTCGACCTTTTCCGTTTTTGGACCTTCCGGAACTGACAGTAGGGTGGGATTATATCGTTTCCGAAGCACACCAAGCTGGAAAGGGGAAAATGGTGTATGATAGGGGATTGCTGAATTGTCTCCTAATGTTTAGAAACAAGGCATAATAAGTACACTATTCTAATTGTTGATTTTTTCCATATATGATGCAATTGTTCCGGTCCAATAAAGAATCTCAAAATCTCTAATTATTTTATGAGATGATGGGTTTAAATATATACATATTGATTAAACCATTAATAATATCTTAATGGATCATAACAATAAGATATTGTTTGCAGTAATTCTCGATATAGTGATTATTAATACGTTGGATGCTTCTTGACCCACACTTTTTATTTAACAACTTAACAGTTTTGTCCGTATGCAGTACGTGCCTCGATTTATTGAATTTTGATATTTGTAAGCTAAAAATGAATAAATCATGTCGTTGTTTTTTTTGTTTTTTATGACACTTGCCATGGACAAGCCCCCTGCTGATAAAGCACCAGATTTAAGCCGAAAGGAGCGTCTCTTGTTTTTTGAAGCAGCGCCAACTAGGGCCAAGAGTACGACTTAGCTACACACTCATCGCATTTGCTTGCACAGACCCTTTTTATAAGGGGGCACAGTCATGCATCTCACAGATAGCACACAGAAGAACAACCGTGCCCAAACCCGGGACTTCCAGAACACGAGGAAGACGCGCTACCTCTGTGCCAGAAAGCCGGCAAACCATTCATAGTGATTCAATATGAAAATAAGATGACACCTTTTATTTAAGGAATATTTTATTATTTTGTTTCAAATGGAAATCCATTGAATGCATGACTTCTCTATGCATTCAAAGTAAAGAAAATAAAATAGTTAAGTGGTTAATTGGATTATCCCTACTCTTTAACAATTAAGAAATAATTTTAAAAAAGATAATCTAATCGGATAGATCATCCAAATTCTGGTAGTGAATGTATTAAATTTGAGTTTTATGTATTCAGTAATATCTTAGTAAAGCGTTGTTATTGCTTGTACAGCTATTATGAAGTATTAATTTGTGTATTCTTCATTACGGTTTTTCAAATTGAAAGAGACAGAAAAAGAGTGGAAAAAACCTTTAATTTGGTACTTATGTATTATACCGTCTTCGCCGACGGTTTAGTAACTTTTTGGTGCCGGGTTTAAATTTGGTGATAAACATTAACGGATTACACCACCGCCAGTAATTGGCGGTTTAGCAACTCCTTGGAGATGACTTGAAATTTGGTGATAAAGTTGGACGGTATAATACGTAAATACCTTTATTTTTTACTTAATTTAACCCTTTGTACTCGGAATGTGCGTCTCACTTACCATTCAAGACGGTGCATCATTTTTATTTAGATAATTTTCAAATTTGATTTCTAAAAACACATACGGAATGGTAAAAATATGTAGATTGATTTAAAAAAATTCCACCTAAAGCAATTATGCTCATTAATAATTTCATAGCAATAAACAAATATTTTTTTTGGTGAATAGTTATGCATTGAATTACTTTTCCTAGTGCAAATAGCTAATCATATTGATGCTTTAATGATGAAATATGGCGATTTACTGATAATCCACAAAATTCCAAGGAACAGTAAATCCGATAAAATTAGCTTTTGTGTGTGATTGTTTTGCTTTAAATATCTACCGATCGTTGAATTAAAATTTTGGTAAATAATTCCCTTTTCAACACTTATGATTACAATTTCTAATGTACTTTTTAATTCATATTCCCTTCCCCCATATATGATGGATGTTTGCATAGAAATGCCATATCTGTTCGTGCAATAAGAGAGCTGGTGACTTTTACGAAGACAGAGTGGACATCATCATTTTTTTTCGTGGATTGTATCCTTATCTCCTATTATCTTCTGCATTGCTTATTTTTGCTTGTTGAGTTTGTTTTATTCATAAAGCAATTATCGCCTTTTCTATCCTTGCACTGGGTCAGAATTTTAAATAAATATCTGTCCGAACATGTTTTATCTTTGCTTTTGTCGTAAATCCTTAAAAAAATCTCCGGGCCATTTTATTTATTTAATTAGGAAACGTCGGGTGTGTCCTGGATTATAGATATAAGTGTTAAACTTTGTTATATTTGCAAACATGATTATTTCTGGAGTTATAACTACATAAAATATTATTTTTCTGGTATGATAATTGAAAGAAATAGGTAAAATGAAGTTCAATGGATTTTCGTTCCTGGTTTTCTCTTATAATTCGTGAAGTATATGATATGATTTTTTGTGCACGGAATTCAAAATTGAAATCTTATAAATTTTTGTTTACATGTGCAATTTTTTAGATTTTAAACCCAATTTCAGAAATAAATTTTAATATATAATCTGATCGATGATTTAAAGCTGAAAATACTTTTTATCTTTTGTATTATTTACAGGTATGTGAAATAAAAGACATTTTTTAGAAGTGTTTCAATATCTACAAAAGATTGAAGTTTTTTCGTAATAGAAAAATAAATTTATTTCGAATGCTAAAGTGAATTTAATACATTATCGAAATAATAAAGACTATATATGATTAGATACAAATTTGGCCTGAAAAATTCATAACATCTTTACATTGTTGCAGAGTGCCTATTTCTCTCTAATACATAGCATGTGCAGTTAAAACTTATAAAAAGACTGATACATCATTTATTGTAATTACTGGTACACTTTTTTTTCGAAAATGCCAAATATATCGAATATCAATAATCATTAATTATGATTATTTGTTTCTTTGTGGAATTTTTCCTCCCATTAACCATTGTCATTATATGAAATTTGATTTCAATCTGTTTTTAAGTTTTACCAGCTGATGCCTCCAAAGAAGGAAAATTATATCACAGCCACCCTGTATATTTCTAATAGAAAAATAAATATGCTATTTTTGTTATATCAGAATGTGAACTTCATTTTTTTTCTCAATGATCAGACCTTTCGAAATTTTTATGAAGGTATCACTACTTGCTTTAAGAAATCATAGCTTGACATGCACTGAGTTTGAAGAATCACAGGTTGACAATCATTAATTTAAAAGGAGTACCGATTGGCATTCACTCGTTTGAAAGGATCATTGTTTGACAATCACTTATATGAAGGATCACTGGTTGACAATCACTGATTTAAAAGATCATTGATTGACAATCACTGCTTTGAAGGAGCACTGGTTAAAAATCACTGATTTGAAGAGATCACTCGTTGAGAATCAGTGATTTCAAAATTAATATTATAGAGTATAAATCCTTTATTGGTTAATTAAAAAGATAAAATTTAATGCGTTTTTGTTCATTCTTTTATTAATCTTCTCTTTTATCCAAATATTTATGACGCGAAAAAGAAATATGCTAAACAACAGTTTGTAAAGTGTAAAATTTTTTAATCTGATTCACTTCATTTTTCTTTTTTGATACCATTTCATTGTCCACTCGCATCAAAAGGCAGCGGAGCAAAGTGCACGTAGAGGTAAATTATCATTTGCACGTCTGCCCCGGTGGAATTGACATGCTTGACAGCTAATTGCATATTCAAATTAAAACTTATTTTGCTTTCCCCCTTCCTTTTTTTGCCCCACATCAAACGGCTCTCTTGTTCGTGCCGCTCGGTAAATATAGCCAGGCTCAAAGGTTTACTTCATTTAACGCATTAGTTTTTAATTGTGTTTCTGAGAATTTAAAAACATTTTCAACTTGTCGTTTGATGCCGTGTTTGCTTAAAAATGAATCAGTTAATGGATTTTTGAGGACGCCCTTGAAACTGGGTGTGTTCGGTGTTGAGATATTTTGGGATAAGCGTTCCAGTTGGTTTATTTCAGAAATCAAAGCGTGGAAGCGAATAGCATATTTTATTTACATAGTAGTAGATATTATCGTCATACATAAACTTTCGCTAATTTTGATTATTCTGTTATTTAAAATAACACAACGGTAGGAATTCCTTACGTCGATTTTATTTATGAAGTTTATCTGTGGAAATTATGAGTAATTGTTGACAGTTATATATGGCAATTTTTTTTCTAAATGTCATTGATACAATATTAAACTGTGGGCGTGGCTGTATAATTAAGCTATGTTTTTAATATTGAAATAATTAATGATGTTGAGTAAATCAAATTATTCGGATTTGCGTTTTTTTTTTAAGTTATAAGGCATTTTCATTCATTGATTTCTGCTTGAAAAATTTTGGCTATTAATTTGTATAAAGGATATTAAATATTATATTTCACGTCAACGGATTCATTAAATGTTTCTATAGAGTTACTAATAAATTAGAATATAAAGTTATTAGTAGTGAAATTATCATAAATAAAACAAACAAGAATATTCGTAATACAATTATTGATTTACCACTAATGAATTTTGCTTCGTCCGGATTAGATCTTGGTGAATATTTTTGTAATTGCAATAAAATAGTATTTCTGGGATATAACCTTGGTTTTGGGAGATATGAAATACGATTTCTTTGGTATGTTATAAATAATGTTTCTGATGATAAAATACGTAATAAATTAATTTAATGTTGATATGTTTCTGGGAGTGGTATAAAATATGTATTACAGTCTATGAACATCCTAAATGCAAAAACAGTTCGTGACAATGAAATCAATCTCACTTTTTACTATCCTCCTTAATTTTGGAAAGATATAGTTTGTATAGAAGTACAGTTTTTATTCTGAAAAAATGTAAGTAATTTTTGAACAAAATTGTGCAGTTAAAATTAATTAATTTAATCTCTTTCCGTTGAATATTAAGTTTTAAAACTCTTTTAAAATAAATTATTCTTCAATAGATTGCTGTAACTTTGCGATACATCTAAAATAATCTTGGGAAATCATATTTTGAATTACGCTGTGAAATATTTTAAACATTTCATTATAGATTCAATAATAGAATTATAATTCAATAATCATAAAACATATGAACTTGAAAATGCTCTTATCAAGAAGAATCCGATATATTTAGACTTTGTAGTTTGTCCATAAAATACTGCAATGACACTTTATTATCCTCAATTCCTACTATTAGCTCACACTCTCCCTATATATCTTATTCAAATTTTCAATCGTTAATAAAATACTTTTTATTCATCCACTCAAGTTCAAGTAGATTTTTTTTAACTTTGTGGATGACATTTGACATTAATACAGTATTTTAAAATATTAACTTATCATTTTTTTATTTATTTATTAAAAACTTTCTTGCCTTTATAGTAGTTGTAATTGTTAGGTCGGGATAGCCTGGTTGGTAGGGCGTTGAATTCGCATCCCTTGAGCTGCGAGTTCGAACCTGGTCACAAAGGTTCTCATGTAGATAGTTATACCACTGGGGGTACTGAGTCAAAGATTTTCGTCATTCGGTTTCTCAGGGGTTCATACCCTCAGAAGTTACTGCACACCTCCTTCCTTTGTAAAGCTGAACACGAGAACAACAATTGTAATTATTTAATAAAAAGTAACTAAAATAAAATCTTTCCTAAATTCGGAAATATGAATTGTTTTTTAAAAATTGTTTTTTATATTACTTGTTTTAGTGTTATTTAGTCATATAAGCCTGATTAAGGTCTTTCAAAATCCAAATTCTGTAACCTCTTCAGAAACATTTGATTTTTTTAAAGCATCGTTTCTTTTGAATTAAAAAAAAAAATGAAACTATTCACTGTATAAGCTTGCTCCCATTTATTCAAATAATTGTTAAAACCTCTCATTTCATCAGATTCTTTTATTATACTACGAAAAATAATTCGAATCTCTCATTAGTTCATGTTCCATTAGAATCACAACTCAACCCCCGAATGAATTATATTTTTAAAAAAAGAACTTTGAAAAGCCATTTCATCTGTTTCTTATATCGTTAAGCGGCACTTGTATTATAAAGGATCGAGTGCAATACATCCGAACGAATAACAACACAACGAAGACGGGAAAAAAAATGGCTTTTAAAAAAATCAGCGCCTTTTATTTCAACCGTTTATTATATTCTGAGCCCTCCTTTTCAAAACATGGCGGCGAAAATTTCTTTTGATAATTGAAAAGGCTTCGCGTACATTCCCTCAAGAAGAAGATTTCTTCCTCTCTTAACTTAATACCAAGGACTTAATTTTCTTAATATCGCGCTAAGTTATTTATCGTTATTGGACGGCTTCAAGATACCACTTCTTGTAACACTTGAGCAAAAGCCGTGAATCCGTGTTAATTAAAAACATGGCTTTTTCTTGCCTACTTCTTACACGAAAAGTCTTAATTATTGCAGCCTTGAGAATTCGTCTGCAGATTCATCCGAATGTAAAAGTTTGTTTTTTTATATTTTCCTAGTTTTGTTTTATGAGGAGTTTCGCTGAGATAAAGAAGCAAGAAATGGCGAATGAATTCACTGCTGCGAATTTTCTTTTGTGTTTCATATAATCATCTAAAGCTATTCAAATTGAATTTTCGCTTAAGTCATGTCGGCAACTTTTTTTTTCCTTCTCTAGGAGGTGTTTGTACAAATAAAGGCAATTAAAATGCCTTCTAAATAAATCTCTTTTGTTCTTTGGATTTTTTTTTCAATTTCAAACACTCGATGTTAATATAGTTTTTTTTTATTTAATTTATATTTAGAACTAATGAAAAATAAAGTTTACCAGAAATTAGAAAGAAAATTTGGAAACTCAATCTTAAAAATTATTTAAAAATGACAATGGTTTAAGATTGATTATAAATCTTTATAACAAAAAGAGAAAATAATGTTACCTGATATAATAATTTTTAAAATGATTTAGACAAATAATTTATTCGTACATTTCTTTTAAAGTTTTTGTTAAAAACCTTTGCACCACTTTCTACATAGATATCGGATTACGATTAAGTGTTCGAACTCCTTATCCGTTATAAATATGGATAAATCTATTCTCTTTTATGATTTCCAAGAATGTATGATTTATTATTTTTTTATTGAAAATTTCTTAGTTTTTAGATTATTGACTTGACATTATATGTGTTTTCTTTTAACTTGATTAAGCCTTTGGTGTCATATGGAAGTGGATTTTTAAGAATGCTCCTCTTAGCCAGGCAGTAGTCTGTTGAAGATTTATAAGAGAAAAACTTGTTTGTAATATCTAATAAACAACAAGTGGCTGTACCAATTATTTTTTCTTGTGACTTTCCGCATCTATTAACACTATTTCTGTGGAGAAAAATAGGTGAAATGTTTATATAATATATATTCAATATGATAATTTGAAGTCATACCAGACTTTCCGACCGGCCTCGAAGTCACACGGATTTAAACCATAAGGCTGAATGACTGGACCACTACAACAATAATACTGGCAGGAACTGTGGTTGAATCCTAATGTCCATCACCAACCACGGTGCAATCCTTCCCGTAGGAAGTACGTTCCGTCATAGATGGAAGAAGCCTACCCCTCCCCTATTAATGCACCCTCCAGGTTGGCGAGATCCAACCACCATACCGGAAGCATCTCAACCTCTATTATAAGGTGAAAATTGAAGGAAAAACAGCAAATTTCTTTTCTGATTTTTAAAAACTGTTCAGCGGTAGTACTTTCCATCTTTTACAACAATCCATTGTTCCAATTCACCCACTCTGTAATAAACTTACCTTTCGTATATTTAATGGAAGTAGGTAATATTAGATAGAAAACAGCTGCAGGATTATTGATGCTCAAAATAAACTTCATTAGGGGAATAAAATTGTAATCAATGCCAAACAAAAAAAAAAGCATAGAAAAATATATTTTATTTATCAGTGCTAAATAACATTGTTAATGATTTTCTGCATCTTAGGACTATAAAAGATTTCTGTTCTATAACAGCGAAAAATCGCCAAATAAAGTTGAATTTCGCCAAATTTTTCAAAGATTTTAAAATGAAAAATCGCCAAATAATGTAGAATTCCGCCAAATTTCTTTGGCGATTTTTCGTTGCCGCCCTGTTAACGGAAAAATGCCAACTATTGTTTTAAAAATAAAGTTTCATCTTATTATTATATTGATAGATTAGAATATTGATTTTTACCATTTTATAGCAAAATTTATTTTCGATGCGTAAGAATCATATACGAAATTGCTTAACCGAAGATCAGATTTGTATCCGTACCTGGACAGAAACTTACTCTGTCATTAACTGTAATGACTTATTGAAGTAACAATCGGTCCTTCTCGTAAAGAAAAGGGTTAAAAAAGTGACAAATATAAGAAAAATTCTATGTACAAATAACCGTTGAAAATACAGATGCACTGTGTTTTTTTATTAGGTATAATCTCGATATTAGATGCAACAAAATATTGATTTATCACCAAAGGGATAATAAATAACAGACGGAAGAATTATCATATTTCGTTGAACTGAAAAATTATAGGAAAATAAAACCACCCTATTTTCCTGTTAAAGCAATCATCTTAATTTCGTTTAATGTTTACAATAAAAAATACACCGGAACAGCAGAACTATAACATTCAAAACAACAAACTGAAATAGCACACTTTGAATGCTATAATTTAAAACAAATACATCTTTGCGTGTCAGAGTAGGTGTTGGTAATGAATGTTTCATCTGCCGCTACGTGTGGATAAAAAGAAATTCTATCGCTAATCATAAAGCACACGCGATTTCAAGTGCTGATTTCTCAATGGAAGTTGAAATAGGGCACTTCCGCAGCCAAATAAAGGTTCAGTAAGAATTATACGGTCAGCAAACATACATCAGTCACAATTATTTTCTGTAAGTTTGAATGTGTCGCACTGTGTCATAAACGGACAAATAATTGGTGTTTTTGATATTGCAATTATTTTGAATCGCATATCCATGAAATGCATTTTTTAATAGTATTTTCAGAATTTCTATTTTTTTCCTGCACTTATATTACATTATATTTGATGCAATTTTGCTTTTTATTTTGAATCATTAGAAATATTTTTTTTCTGGTCCATATTTATGAAAAATGCTTCGGTTATTTTCGAAAGATCAAAATTTATTGAGTAATTATTCACTGTTTTCGATCAAAAAAATTTTTAAACCATTGTTTGCAAAATCTTAGTTTTATCGAAACAATCATGTAATGTGAATATCAAATCCTTGACCTTTGAAATTATTTTAAATCAAAAATAGTGCAATCGCTTTTAAAACTTTTTTCAAATACAATAAGAATGATTTAATTAAAGATTCCCTCTGTTGGTTAATTGGTTAGGCACTTAATTAAATAAATACATCATAATCTATGAAAGCATATGTGTTATTGAGATATATATTCGTTATCTCATTTCTTATTTGAATTAGTACCATGTGTAGCATCTTCTCAGCCAAGTACATCTCGTACGGATTATGAGTAACTAGAAAAAAAATGTTTAAAAAATATGTAATATAAACTTTTGACAGTTAAATTAATGTGAGTAAAATCAAACCAGTTTTCGCCGATGTAAATATTTTTGAATTCTTTATATGCTTATCATTAAGAATAAAGATAATATTTTTTTATTCTGAAATAAATGCTTACATACTTGCATATATAAACAATGAAAATGACTGTCATTCATAATTCATCACTTTTCACTTTAAAAAAATAAAGAGAATTTTGTTCATACTTTTAAGCTAACGTAACCTTTCATTAAGAAGCGCTTGAATATAAAATAGGCGATTTTTATCAAAATTTTATAAAGCTATCTATAGCATTTCATGAATTATTCAACAAATGCTTTCCCATTTTTAATGACAGCCGTGATATTAAAATTGCTAAATTTCATAGCGACGATGCATATGATATAAGCAAACACAGAAAACAGCTGTCATAAAAATATCAGCAGCTGTGTTTTTTTACGGCAGAAGCGCAATTTTGTTTGTTTAATTTCACGTATTAAATTAAAACCAAAGTGTATAAATACTCGCATCGAATAATGAAAAAGTATTAAAAGGAAGTTTTCGCATTAAGCTCTATATTACAAAGATAAATGCTTGCTTTTATTAATTCTTAGAATTTATCATGCATTTTGTAGATAAATGGGCGTGCTGTATCGTAATAAAAAGCAAAATAATATGCAGCTCATTTGAAGTTAATTGACATTTCAATTTATAATTATTGTGAGTTGTGTCTAGTTAATTTTTATGAAAACTATCAATTACGAAAAGAATGGATGTAAACAAGGCGTGGTGAAATATCTTTCATTGACGAAACATTCTTTTCTATATTCTCATGCTAAAATTAAGCATTTTTCCTTTCTAAAGAAGTTCATCGTATTCTAAATATAGCGTGTTTTACAAGCATTACAGTATTAAAAATTCTGTATAAATATGGAATCTTTGCAATTTCATAAAGCCGGTCTTATATTTGAATAAACAATTATCTAAAAATGTAAAAATGCCTAGTTCTAATAATACATTCCTCTTCAGTACCGGAAGAAAGTTTTCCATAATAAGCTTAATTTTTTTAGTATGCTTAACTGTAGGTGGAATAATCTAATGTTTACAGACATTAGGTAAAGTTGCTAACATCCAAGTCACGTTTGCTGCTACGAAGGGGAAGTTTTAGCTTAATGTAATGCGATCAATGTTATTTCCCCTTTCCTATTTAAGCATACTCAAGAATAGAATAGACTTGCACTCTTTTGTGTTTGTCAGAACTGTAAATTAAAATGCTGTTCTTTACTCAGTTGGTGATTTGTTTTGTCGAATAAGTTGACTCGGGAAAGAGAATGGAATATTTAAAAGAGATTTGGGATGATAATTATTCATCATAAATGCTGATTTGCTGTTGATGGGGGTAATTTGCTCTGCTGAATTTGGATCGAAATATTTTTTGATTAGATGGAAAATATTTCGATTGGTGCATTTTTTTTTTGGGGGGGGGAGGATTTATAATGTTTTCTGTGTGATAAAGGCATGAATTTATATAAAGTTTTGTTGAATTTTATAATAGTGTTGAGATTTTGTTTTATGTTTTAGATGTATGTCAGTCATTTTAATAAGTTATCAATTTTATAATACATAAAATTTGTAACAAATATCATTTAAAAATAAATATTTACTATAAAAATCATTTAACATTACTTAGGAACTATTTAATAATTATTTAAGCGCTGTTATCATTTCGAATATTACAAAAAAATATATTCAAATGGTGGAGTATAGTTATAATTGATTATTTTTTAAAAAGTGCCCACTTTGCTGTTCCTAAAATTTATTCGAATAATTTTGACCAATTAAAATCTAGATATAATTTTTTTGTTTCAACGGAAAAAAATTATATATATCCTAGTTGTTCATCCTTGCATATTTTACATTAAATTTTACTCATTTCATGTTAAATTCCACATGTTTATATTGTGCAAAAAAGAAATTAATCTTACTTATTTTTAAGAATTTAATTTTAGGACAAATTTGCATCAAAAAATATTACTTACCATTTAAAATCAAGATAACGTCACTTAATGATATGATACATTTCAATTTCCCTAAAAAATTTTTTTTTAATTGGCACGATTTTTGAAGGAAACAATTCTGTTTCTTTCAAAGAGGATCATTTATACTAAATAAGAAAAAAAAATATGACTTGAAAAATTGGATATGTCTCGTTGTTTGCTAAACCAAGATATTTATCACGGTTTTAGTCTAGACAAATCAGAAAACATCATGGAATTCACAAACAATTAATAATACATGATTTCCAAAAAATTGTATGATCGCCAGACTTAATAAAACTTAATTATTATTAATAACTATCATTTAACAATGGATACTGCATCTTCGGGAGTCTATGCTAGCATATTTAACTGATATTTTTGTTGCTTAAGCCCATTTCTTCATACAGAATGAGACCTTCTAAGACGCATAATCATTATTGCTGGACCAATTTTTAAGATGTCCAAAAACAGACACTATTTCATCTATCATGCGGTTAAAACAATAAACTCCACTTCGGTGGTTTAAAAAAAATGTCTACAACAATGGAGGTCCCGACCTCCATTATCTTTCAAAGAAATTCAGCTAATCGAATCGGGAAAATTAAATACAGTTATTGATTCCCACAAAAGCTTATGAGTGATTTTTTGCTTGGAGTCATCTTTTATCGTGTAAGTTATTTGTCAAATTATTTTATTAAATAATAAATAATCGATAGCATTTTTCATTTCTTTAATTGGTTAATCATTGTTCATCAATTTTTTTATTAAAATATGACTTTATTATTTCAAGATATTTAATTACTTTAGTAATCATAACAGTGAGGTTTATTGTTTTAAATATTTTGATATTTTTACACAAAAGTTGCTCTGTTTTTCGAATTGTATTATTTATTGGTTTAAATTCCTAGGACTAAATAAATTTCTGCGTTATTTTTGAGAATATTTCAAAGTGATCTCAATGAAAAAAATCCAGCTTTTAGATTCAATTTGCGATATAAAATGTTGATCTTAAATAGTGTGGATAAAAAAAATTTGAAAAGCTTTCTAATTGTCTGAATTTTTGTAAAAAAAATTCTTTCTATTGTTTAGAGCAATAAAATTAAGTAAGTGCATTCGGAATTTAAAGAATAAAATAATATTTCTAATCAGCAATTTTTTTTCTTTATTTTTGAAGTATTTTAAATTTGGAATGCCTGTTGTAATGCATTAGTAGAAATCAGTTTTTAAGAATTACTCTTGTATGCATGCTAAAGGTTTTATTCGACAAGCTAGAAATATTTTTCGTGTATATAAAGTTTAAGTTCTTCGTTAAAATGAATACATTTTTTAATTAATTGAATAAATAAATTTTGAAGAGTTGTAAATGATGAGTTTTTTTTTTTTTTTTCATAATTCACACCTAGCATAATAACATGGTATTCTTATCTCATTTTTATCTTATCGCACATAGGAAAAATTATAATAACTTTTCTAAAATATAGCAAGAAATATTATATATTTTTTCCTCCAATACATATTGCAAATATTACGACTTTCTTTTTAAAACATTACATTCCAATACATTGTTTCCAAGTATGTTGAAAATATGGTGACAGCCTTATTAAAACTGTGCATTCTAATACACTGTTTCTTCAAAGCATGTTGAAAATATGGCGACAGCCTTATTAAAACTGTGCATTCTAATACAATGTTTCTTCAACATATATTGCAAATATGGCGAAAGCCTTATTAAAGCTGTGCATTTTAATACAATTACTTCAACGCATATTGCAAATATGGCCACAGCTGTACTAAAATAATGCATTTTAATACACTGTTTCTTCAACGTATAATGCAAATATTGCGATAACCTGCCCATGACATCACATTCTGATAATACTGTTTCATCAACACATTTTTCAAAAATTTCAATTGTTTTCTTAAAACATTGAATTTTGATAAAATGATATCCTCAGTAGACTTTGCAAACGTTATTATAACTTTAGCACAACACATCATTTTTTATAATACAACTTTCATATCCCTCGACTTTATTTCCAGGAATATATAAATACCATTGACTGCGTGTAAAGACCAGTGAGTTTACAAAATTTGATTGTCCTTGCATATCACTAATTTGTGCTTTGAACTGTTTTAAACTTGCTAAATCTATGATAAAACGATATCCTCGGTAGACACTGCAAATGTTATTTTAACTTTACCACAACACAGCATTTTTACAATACAACTTTCATATATCTCGACTTTATTTTCAGTAATACATAAATACCATTAATTACTTGTAAGGATTAGTGAGTTTACAAAATTCGACTGTCCTTGCATATCACTAATTTGTCCTTTGAACTTTTTAAAACTTGCTAAATCTATGATAAAACGATATCCTCGGTAGACACTGCAAATGTTATTTTAACTTTACCACAACAGCATTTTTACAATACAACTTTCATAATACTAACCTTTATTTATTTAATATATAAACACTAGTAATGGCACGTAATGATACGTGAGCTTACAAAATTCCACTGTCCTTGCATATCACTATTTTGTCTTTTGCACTTTTTTTAAACATTCTAAATGTATTATAAAACGGTATCCTGCCCTTGCATATCACTAATTTGTCTTTTCCACTTTTTTAAAGATGTTAAATGTATGATAAAACAGTATCCTCAGTAGACATTGCAAATGTTATTATAACTTTACAACATCTGAGCATTTTTACAATACAATTTTCATATATCTCGACTTTATTTTCAGTAATACATGAATACCATTAATGGCATGTAAGAAAAAGTGAGTGTACAAAATTCAATTGTCCTTATATATTTCTAATTTGTCCTTTGTACTTATTTTAAACATGCTAAATGTATCAATTTCGCTTATTATGGTTTTGATAAAACCTTGCATGTATTATTTGTGCTCTGGTAGCTCTTAATGCATTATTTTGTGAATTGTATTTCTGAATTATCTTTATATTGTATTAATTTATTATTACACATTAAAATAATAATAAATTGAAATAACAATAAACTAATAAAATTGCCTATTAAACATAACAATGTCAAAGCATGTTCACTTGTGGCCTGTTTTCCAATTAAAGTACTTTATTCAGAAAACAGCGGGAATCCCAGCGAACATTCCTCTAGTCGGTAGCAAAGCTCCTCTCTCTTGTAAAATTTGAGGCGCAAAGTAAGTAATTATTCAAATCGTCGAAATTGCGCAGAGGATTTAGAGGAAGAGCAAGAATTTTGTTCAGATCGCGGATTACGATAAATCTTTGCGCTTGTTAAGTGTGATGAGGTTGATTCGGCTCGCGCTGTCTTAGAGCCTGATTAAGCAAATTTGAATAAAAGGCGTGAAGTTTGAGTGGGGTTGGAATGGCAGGTCAGTTTACTTCTGAGGTGCAGAGTTCGGTAATTCGAATGGGAGATGCTGGGTTTTTAAATAAGCAATGAGGTTAATCGTTGCTTAGATGAGCTTTGCATTCCTTATCTTTTAATCATATGCTGATGAAGCATTTTAAAAAAATTCAGAAGCAAAGATATTTCGGGATTTTTAAAAGTTGGATGGTAGTTTTAACAGATTAATAAATTTTGATATTGAAAAGAAAATGTGTATATTATTTTTAAAACTCAAATGTAGAAACGTATACGAGTTTGCTATAAATTCATTTTCATAAATCTTTCAAGTTACATTATTGTTGCTTCCTTTGCCTAAAATCAGTTATGAAGTTTTAATAATATGCGCATTCCTCTTCAAAACATTGAATAAGCTTAATATTATTTATTCATGTGTTACTTATTGTACATTTATGTATTATAATTTATTATATTATACAAGGGTCTACTCATGAATCATAACGAAAGTATGAAAATATTTAGTTCAGATAACATGGTATTTCAGTTTCACGTATCTTATTTTTGGCATTAAACTACTAAACATATCTCATTTCATTTCTTCTTCTTAAACTTCTGTAAAAAACTTTCTTTTATTCTGGTCAGCTCATTAAGGTTATGAATCTACGGCGTAGTATAATAAAATAGCAGAATTTTCATGACTTTTTTCATCATGTCAAAACATGATATTGTTTTGGAGATGAGGTGTTTGGTATCAACAAAAATCCGTAGGTGAAAAATAAAAATTTTATTATCTTCCCATCTCAAAAGAACAACTTTTAAGAACATGTTGCCATTGCATTTATAAAAGCTGTGATTAAAAGAATAAGTTAATTACTGCAGCAAATAAAACTCAGAAAAAAGGTATTATGAGCAAGGGATTATATGAAATGAAATAAATAGGAAATGCGATATTTTTAAAACAATAAATGGTAGACAAAGTTTTTTGGATAGTTTGCAATACCAAAGTGACTCATTCAATGAAACAATAAAAATGAATAAAAATATAATTTAACTTACACGAGCACGTAGTGTTTGGCAGTATAAGAAATTATTTTCTGACATGATACATTGAAATATACATAGCAGATTTCATTTTAATCTTATTTTTTTACGTTGCTTTAATTTTGCAAAACCCACTCAAATGCAATTTTCATTGAGTTTAAGAAAAGGTAGATTGTTTATCTTTTCAATTGGGTGTTAAAATCAAAATTAATTGTTTAAAAAAATCTAAACCAGTATTCAGAAGAGTATACAGAATCATTGTTATCATATTTCATTTTAGCAAACTCAAAATTCTACTAAATCTCGATCAAAAGCAACAATTTTCCATCAAAAAATTGAACGCCAACAAAAACATGCCAAAAAAAAAGTAACGCCAAGGAAAATATGCCAACAAAAATTAAAGTCACATGAATAAGTGTAATTGAAATGAGATACCTGATTTTATCATCGACGAAACTAACAGACACGTAAACGAAGATGTCGAGCAGGTTCCAAATTAGGCAATAAAAATTCAATAAAGCACCCTTACGCCAATTCTAACTTATCGAAATAGTCCGATGTATTATAAGTAGCAATACTAAAGTGATTCATTTGATGAAACAATTAAAATGAATTAAAATATAATTGAGCTTGTACCAGCACGTGGGGATTGGCCGTTGAAGAAATGATGTTCTGACATGATACATTGAAATATGCGTAGAAGATTTCATTTTAATCTTTTTTTTTGTATTTAGCATAAAATTTACAACAGACTTAAAAATGTTTAAATTTAAAAAAATCTGAAATGTTTATTTTTTTTCCTCAATTATATAAATGTTACCGATTCTTTTATTCTACTCAGTCTATCAACTCTCGTTTTTGACAATATGAACAAAAACTTTTCAAGAAATGTTTAAAAAAAAAAAAGAACTATAAAAGAAAAATCGCATAAACCGTCAAGTCCCCCTCCTGAAATCTCTACGGAAACCTCAGGTTGTCTTTTTCCTGAGCACAGTTCCTCCAATATCGAATTTGCTCATACATACATGTATATAATACCAAATTCTCTTTACTCAAAAACAAAAAGACTTGGGAGAGAAGCGTCCCGAAATCGTTTGATATCTGCAGCATCTCAGTTAAGGTGTCAGTTCGAGGAGGGTTTGCGTCATTTGCTCTGAGATGTTGAGACCTCTATTTGGGCTTCACTGGGTACAAATCAGCGCTGCAAGAAATAGGCTTCGAAGAGATGGTACTATGTGGGTTTAAAGTTGCCTCTCAAACTGACATTCGGTTCATTCTCTCTCCCTCTTTTTGGTCAGGGGGGTGGAAAAGAAAACGGGCATGAAAAAAATGTTTATATTCGTAAATGTTCGAGAGTACCACCACCTCCTCCTGCACCCCCCTTTCATTCTATTTTCCCCCCCTTGAAAGAGAGTTCGAATCGAACGAATGCGAATATCATATACTTGTGTTTTGGTTTTCCTTCGGCTTTTTATTTTTGTGTGTGTGTTTTGGCTCTACTGCCTCCGGGTAAGTTATTCTCTTTGTCAGGAAAAGTTATATTTTGTCCCAAAATGCATTTCGAGTTATATAAAAAATAAAGCAGGGAGAATGAAAGAAAAAAAAAACGAAAGGAAGGAAGATTCGGAAGTAGTTTTTGTCTAAAACGCGTTTGGAAAAAAAATAAAAGGAAAGGAAATGAAGAAGGCAAGTTGAATCCGACGTAGTCAAAAGAGCATAGCATGATTCCTTTAGAAATAGGCTGTACTCAATTATTTGAAAATTGAAATAGCATGCCTTTTTTAAAAGTAAAGATTTTTTTGTGTGTGTTTGTGTGTGTCTGTGATTGTGGTTTTATTTTTATAAAAAGATAAAGAATAAAAGCAAGCAATGAATGCATTAAAATTCTTCTTCTGCCTCGATAATATTGACTTTGTGAGTTATCTGATGGAAATTGTTTTGTTTCTGTTTTCTATGAATTTCGTTTCTTATCCATTTTTTCGCCGGAATACATAAATAGCAATCAATGAATGTTTCTAAGAAATATGTTTTCGTTTATATACTCTATTCAGTGTTTTGTTTATTCATAGGAAATTTGAGTGTTGTTTAAATAAGGAGGGGGAAACATCTGCTATATATTTTATAAGCACGACATCAATTATTCGTTTGTGAAAAGAAATTGTTTGTGTAAGTTGAATCTTAGAGCTTAGATTTTATCAGTGTACATAAGTTATGAGTCATATTTAAATAATTCGAAAACTTCTTTGAATATTTTTGTTTTTATTTCATTCTGTGAAAATAATTTATTGATGGAATTATCCAAATGAACTGTTACTTATCCACATAAGGTTCCATAGCATATAAAAAAGATTTGTTAGTAGTTTTGCATTTTTTATTGGATTTTGTAATCATAATTAGTAAAAATTATCGTAGAACATTTTTTACATGCCGATATTTTGATTTTAATTCGATTCATTAAATTGAAATTTAATTTGGAATTATAATTAAAATTCAACCTATATTTTAAAAATCACTCCCACAATATCACCATTCAGAACAGATATCTGCTAAATTTGAAACTTCATGCAAACGATTCGCCGAATTGGACGTCAAAACGCGCAGAAACATTTTTATTATTTGAGATTTATTTTTGATATATTTTGTTTTTGTTTTATGCTACTTGATATCAAAATATTTACCTAAAATTAACTGATCAAAATAAAAGAGAGAAAAAAAGAGCTAACGCATTATTTTTTGTTTTAAAACATAATGTCATAACCAGAAAAATAATGCACATCAATATATTGTTATTGTACTATATATTTTATAATAGATTGATAATTGTACTATAAAATATAAATACATATTTTCTGCTACATAGATATCATCTTAAAATAAATTCGCATCTTTTTTTATGTCATCATTCTTAACTGCAAACCGATGAATTATATTTAAGAAAGTGTACGAAGTGTGAAAAATACAAATAAATTCCACTCTTATGAAATTAATTTAAAACATTTCTGCAAACAATCTAAAGCTGGAAATCAATCGAGAGCCAGAATTTGTTATTGAAAGATATTAATTTATTAATGGGAATAGTATATTTCAAAAATTAAAAAACATATGTTTGATTTATAATTATGATGTTGCCATTACTTGACATATACCTTAAATAAAATTGGTTAGTCAAATTCGAAAATGTAATTTCCGTAGGTAACTGTAGTTATTTGATAGTAAAATATTTGTTGAGTATAAATCCATATATGTGTTTAACGTTGTTTTCAATTTCCTGATTTATTAATTCGTAAACAATTGAAGAGCGTTGCCATTTTATTGTAATTACAATTATTCGCTATCTTAAATGATTTAACATTGGTACTTATCAAATATTTGAACCGTTACAGTCATTTTCAAATTGAAATTCAGACCTTGCTCTTGTGGAATCATTTGTGTATGATTGTAGCAATGAAATAAACTTTAACGCTTTATCGTGAATTGATTAAAAAGGTTGTTAAGAGTTTAAAATATATTTATTAAAAGCTTTTACCAAAAGCTTATTTATTAACTCATATATTTCTTTAAATAGGAATAAAAATTTAGGAACTGAATTTAAAATAGGAATTATGTTGTATGATTATTAGATTTTTATGAAATTAATTACAAAAATATCTATCCTAAATCATTTAACCATTTGTACTTTTTAATCTTCTTTACATCGATATAAAAATTTGGTTTTGATCATACTAATAGTAATATATAATATACAATATAATATAGTACAAAGAAATAGTTCCAACAGTAATAACTATTAGCGACAATTAAAATTTCTATTATTATTTAAATTATAAGTATTTCTTTTTTTCTTATTATTGTATTTATTTTTACAACAGTTTATCTGATTGTACAAAAATAAAACTAAAAATTGATTCTAAATTATTTAGACATAGGCTAATTATTATCTAAACGAATTTTTTTAATGTCATAGCAACTGCCATATTATTATAAGCTGATATTATCTTTCGTAATTCTTTGTATATGCTATTAGATTAAATAATTTTTATACTATAAGCATATTTCTTTTTCACCTCAGTAGCATTTTTTTAACTTCAAATGAATTGAAACTTTAATATAAATGAATCATTATAACGATATTTGTATGTTCCACATATATTGCTAAACAATTGGATCTAATTCAACCAGATTTTCAACCTTACTATACAAGGCACAAAAAAGAATATTGGCAACTTTTAAAAGTATAAAAAGCAGTTAAATATTCTATTAATTATGGTTTATAAAAAGTATTACCCTTTTTCTTTCAAATTGAACTGCTCTATTACGATTTTTGAAAATTTTCTTTTATTGTAATACATTTTTTGTTAGAACTATTATTGTGTTAAAATAGAAATTTAACCACGTTTTAAATCAAAATTAAACCAATTGTTCTAGATAAGAAACTTTTCTTATATTTTTTCATAATATCATAATAATGTAGTAAATATTATAACTTATACATGAAATTCTATATTTTAATTAGAAGATTTTAAAAAATCGTCTGATTTTTAAAAACCATCAGACGATTTTAAAAAATAATCTGATTAATTTAATAATATATTTTGATTAAATGCAGACAATAAAGATTTAAGACGATTAAAACACTTTTTTTCATAATATTTTTTTAGAAAAGCAATATTTGCATTAAAAATATAATAAATGAAGAGTTAAAAATGTTATGCACAGTTATACTTAGAATTTTAAAGATAATTATTTTGTGGCAAACTTGATATTAGAATTCAAATCAATTTGAAACATAATATGTTATAGTTAATGCCTAGATTTAGTACAAAAAAAAGAGAGAGAATTCTTTAATATTCAGAAAATGATGGAAATTTTCCCCCTTTTATGTGCTTTAATATTTTTATCCACATAAATGGCAAGAAAGCGAATTCTTTTCAGAAGGTAACCACCTTCTACCTTAATTAATTCGTGAAGATCTTTTTTTAAAAAAAGAAGTTGGAATTTCTGGTATGTTTTCTTTTGTCAAACTCTGTGTATGCATAAAAATTAATGCTAAATGAGATCCTCATTATACGTCGGACGCGCAAAATCAAGTTGACTAGGAAACGTAAATAAAAAAAATTAAGTTTGTACCTGACTTGAACGCAAATAACTTTACGGAATTTACGAAGTTAATAGTGTTAATTAGTATGTTAAACTGGGTGATTTATTGTGTCTTTTCTTCTGAAGATTTCCTTTTTAATAATCATTTATAATGAGAGAAAATAAAGCTAAAAACAGACAAAAATTTATTCCCTGAATTTAATTATTATAAACAACAAAGATTAAATTATTGTGAAGTTTTAAATATAAAATTCTTAAAAATGGAACTCGAATTTATTTTTATTTAAATCTTAATTTTTGATAATTTCCTTTTTTCTCTTTTCCAGTTAACTTTTGTATTTAGTTAACCAGTTTCAATTAAGTACTTAAAATATTAAATATAGCAATAATAATATTATGAACAAAAAAAAAGTTTAAAATAATCAAAAATGGGCAGCTTTAAAAATTCAAATTATTATCTGTTTTGTCTTTTAAAATCTGTTGATTCGTTTTTTTTATTTTGCCTGGTTCTCTTTATGTTTAGCTTGACATTTAAATTTGAAATAATAATTATTCAGAATTGTATTAATCGAATAAAATTTTACTGTATTATCACTGTTTTAAATGATAAAGTATGTCTACTATTCTTAGAATAAATATATTTCTTTCTCCGATTTCTTTTCAATGTAGTGTTTGCAAATTGTTTATCTAATTGTGTATAAATTGTAGCTGAAATGTTAAAAGGTTTTAAAATAACATTAATTCATGCATTTGATTAAATGCATACAATTCATTTCAGATATGATTTGTATAACTATTATAATGTATAAATTAATCGTAACAATGGAAATTTTACATTTTTGGACAAAGGAAATGAATGTAATTGGATATATCATCATGGTAATCTTCAATATTATGTTGAAATTTGCACACATATTTTTTATTATATTTATTCATAAATATTTCTTATTCAAAACAGTTTTTTTAAATGACGATTTTTAAAAAAAACCCATTTGATTTACGATATTTTTTAAATTTTTATTATAAATCATTTCATAAATTGGTATTTAAGTATTAAACCGTCCAAAATTATCGCCAAATTCGAAGTCATCGCCAATGAATTGCTAAACCACCAATTATGGCATTCCGCAATAGTATAATCCGTTGATCTTTATCATCAAATTTAAATCTGTCGCCAATTAGTTACTAATTGTAGGCAAAGACAGTCTAATACGTAAGTACCCATAAATTTTGCTTCGTTCATTCATGTAAATACGAAGACATAAATTTCTTAATATTAACATAGCTTAAGCTCATAAACAGTTTATTTGGGCGAAAGGAATATATTTTAAAATTTTATCTCATATTTAGACTTAATTTATTTGATAATGAAGCTACATATTTAAAATTTTAAATCCTAAATTATATAAAATATTTCTGGAAAACATTTTTAATTGATTAAAAAAATTCAATAATTAAAATAATAAATTTAAAATATTTATAGTCAATCATGTATAATGACATTATATTTAATATGTAATAGGTTTATTATTAGAGGAATTTTAATTTTATTCTTATAAAAATGCCGTCTTATTAAATATTATAAATTATCTGGGAAAATTATTTTCCATTATAATGAGGGTATACATTAATAGTTATTGATGAAAGAAATTATAAAACAATTATAAAACAGTTTAAAGAATGTATTGTTTCAACACATTTTCATTAAAGCTTATCTTATTGAGGGCACATCTGTTCTTCCATGCACACTAAAATCAGAAGCAGAAGCATTCCATTCAAAATAGCTGTAGGAAAGATAGCCTATGATGAAGGAAGGAGGGAGGGGGGAGATAACGATAAAAAATTAAGCAACATCAAAGCACACATCCATCTTATAACGAGTTCAGCATCACCCCTGGAAACTTAATCTCAGCTCTCCCATCTCATACCTCGATCGAAAAGATAAACCAATCACAAGCACCTGTCATCTAGGAACTGGGATCAATTACATATCCACGAAAAAAAAAAGGCGCCCGAAAAGAGCTGGAAATAATAATGAAAAAAGCCCTCACCACCCAGAATTCCTCGCTAATCACTTGTAGTATTGTTTCCAAACACTGCCATTTCAAAGCCATATTTATCACGGCTTCTGGAAATTGCTGGTAAGATGTAAAACAGAGACCATTTCCCATTGTCTTCGCATAGAATCGTGGAAAATGGCGTTCGAACAATTAAATGGGGAGTTCAGAGGCAGTTATCTGGAATGGGAGATAGCACAAAAGGAACTTTTTCTCTTGCCGTTTTTGGATGGATTTGTAAAGCCTTCTCCAGCCTGTTTCATTGTAGCATCGGAAGCAGTTAGTACTGTTGGCTTTGAAATTCAAACTATCGAAGAATGAGATTTTGTTCTTTTTTTTTATTTCCACTTGTTTGCTCTTTTTATTCTTAATAGTTAGAATAATCAATGGGTGAATTCCTTGTGGTACTTGCTATTTGCGCGAAAGTTGTTTAGTGTGCTTTTTTTTAAATTGGCTTTTAGATTAGATGTAAATTTTCTTGGATTTTATTAATTGCTTTTTGATTCAGAAATTGAATGAAATGTGCGATTATCTGGGGGGGGCATTGCATTTTTTGAGAAATATCCATACACAGATGGCTTTTAGATTTCTATCTAGTTTGTATTCATTCTTAGGTGTCTCTGAAGTTTATGACTATTTTCAGAGTTTCGATTATGAGGTTATAAAAAAAGGTCTGAGGTACATGAAATTAGGTTTGAAATTAAACTATGCTCGCCTATTCAGCCAAAATGTTTAATAGGTTACTTTTTTTAAACCTTGTTTCTTGGTACTTGTATTAAATACTTTTAATAACGCCAGCGTCCTGGCATAGAGGTAGCGTGTCTTCCCTGAGAGTTGGGCGTCCCGGTTCGAGCATGGTTGCTCTTCTGTGTTCTATCTGTAAGGTTTAAGAATCTGTACCCTATATAAAGGAACTGTGCAAGCGACTGTGACGAATGAGTAGCTAAATCGTACTCTTGGCCCTAATTGGCGCTACTTCGAAACAAGAGACGCTCCTTTCGACTTAAAACTTGTTGATGCCTCGTCATAGTTTTTCCATGGCAAGTGTCACAACAACTTTTGTGATACTGTTGATAGTCGCAATAATGCAACAAAAGTTAATCAAGTATTATTAAGCGATATAAATCGGTTCTAAGTTAGAATCGATGATAATTGTAACGAACTGCATCATGAATTATGTTCCCCTCTATTTAATTAACCTTTATCATGCTTTTTATAAAATGCTTGACATTCTTCATTATTTGGTCAAAATAAATTTATAAATCTGATGAATGCAAAAGCTTGTCGATTCCATGTTTTATATCACAATTTTATAGTTTAGATTTTTTGATTAGTAAACATACATTGTCATTTGTTTCCATATAAAAATATCCCTCTATTGGTAATAATTTATCCCTTTTTAAGTTTTTGAGCAAGCGTATACAAATTTCTTTTAAAACGCTATTTTAAAAGAGATTGGAATTAGAATACTTTTTTTTTGAGTAAAATATCCGTCGAATATCTTGGGAACATATTAGGGGTTTTTTTTGTGCTCCTTTCCAATTTTTCATCGCATTTTATAATCTTTGAAAATATTACATACCATACAAATAAATATATGAATACTCAGAGGCCGACGTAAGAGAAATCGATTTGAAACTTCAAGCAATTTATGAAATGATTTCGAGTATCGTGATAAAATGTATAAACTCTAAATTTGTTTGATTTACGTAATGCTTTTTTCCTTCAGAGTTTTTCCTACCCCCCGAAAATGATGAAATATACTTTTCAATTCTACCATACCCTCTTCGTGGATGAACTGGCTAAAACCATTCAATATTGCTCTTAAAACCGGCAACGCATACGAGACTGGAGGATTCACTTAGTTTCTTTCGTCCATTATCGTTCGCAAGGAGTGTGTATATATCTTTTTATCGTATATAAACCCCCAGGAGACGTCATATCTTACCATTAAATACGCCAGCGGAATTGTCATAAAATCCTACTTTTTTTTTTCTTCCTCTACTCCTCACACAAGAGAACCTTCTCGCGTTATTACCCGAAAAAGAAAAACTCCAATTCATGTTCAAATATCTATAAAAACTGCTATCCCATTCCTCCTTTGAAATACGTACCATCCATATTTGTTTACATAAAGAATTGAAAAAGCTGACAAATTCTGTTATTATTATTTGGAATGTGAGTATATAAACATTTCGTGTGTGTAGTTGTATTATCTGTGCTTATCTATGGCAGCGACCTTTTTTTTTTCTTTTTTTTCTTTTTCTTTATTACATTTCCCCTTTCTTTGTGTGCGTTCGATGTCTTATCTTTGCCGCGCCAGCCGTAGATGCTTGCTTGCAAATATACCAGAGATTGTTTCCATTCTGAGAATAAAACCCTCCTTTATTGTCCCCGCCATAGTGGACGAGTCCAAAAAGCTCTTCATCCTTATTTTTAGAATTCTAAAAGTTGGTGGTACAATAATCTTTGCACGAGTAATGAAGTCAAGGGGCTTTTATTTTTTCTTATATACCAAGGCTTTGGTCGGGACTGTCAACTTTTACAAGAGTCTGTACAGAAGGGTGGTAGTCTTTGCAGGGAAACTTAAAAAACAAGTTGAAGTGTCGCTCCAGGGCAGCCAGGACTGTAAGCACGGCTTGGCGATAAAGTTTATTGCCAAAAAAAGAAAAAAATAAATATTTCTTTGTAAGTTATTAACATGCATAGCTATTTGGGAAGGTTTTTCTTTTTTGGTGTAAAGGATAGAAAAGAGGAGTATGCGTTCGTGATTATTCTTATTTCTAGCAGCTCGTTAAAATGCAATCTTTCCGTGAACATATTTCTATCGTTTTAAGCACTTTCTGTCAAGATGTTTATTTTCGAAAAAAAGTGCTTTTTATCGCCGTAAATGGATTTTTTTTCTGTCATTAAATGTTTCTATTTGAGATGCTTTGCTTTCTCTCTGTGTGTGTGAGAAAGAATGCCCGCCGGCTATGTGCTTGCTTTGAGATTGCGCCGAGTGTGTAAATAACGTGTTTGGTTGTTTGATGCTGAATTTATTTACGCCGATTTTTAAGTAAAAAAAATTAAAAGAGAAAGACAAAGGGAATTTGTTGAGTGTTTGTTTTATCTATTGTGAAGAATAACCTCACAAATATGTTTCATTCGAAGAAACGTTTAAAGAGGTTCAATTTTAATCAATTTTTCTCACATTTTTATTTTGAAGAATCATTGTTGCGTTAAATTAAGCTAATATATCTTTATTTTTTTAATGAAAATGTTACGCGAAATGATTTTTCTCTATATGTTTCTCTCTGTTTTGAAATGTATAAAGAAAACTTATTTATACTTTATAATTAAAAAGGAATATTGTTAAACTTTTAAAGAAAATTTGAAATAAGTTTTTGAATTTGAATAAAGTTTTAGAATAATCTTTCTGTTTTAATATTTAACATTGAGTTGCAAATTTGTCGAGAAAATTCCAGTTATTGCTTCATAACCTCTATTAAAAATTGCACCAATATCATATTGTTTTTTGATATAAACTATACTCCTTGATATTTTATTTACTGCCATTAATGATAATTGAAATTTTGCTTTAATTTTAAAGATAAGTTTAGAGAAAATGAATTCGAAGAATCCGGATAAATTTATTTTTAATTCATTATTCTCCTTTTAAATAACAAACAATTAATGTTTAATTAAATTACAAAATCTTCAGTGGGGGAGATGCTACTCGTTTTTTTCTTTATAATTTTGATATCAATCAAAACTAATTTAATAATTCAAACCAATCGCAAATAGCTAAGATTAACTCATTATTGTTTATCATTAATTTACATAAAAGGGAAATTTGCACATAATCCAATCATTATTATTATTATAAAAAACATGGAATAAAATAAGCCTTTTTATAAATTTAAAAAAAATGATAAATCGTAACCGGCAATGTCCTCTCTAAGCACCAACCACAACGAAAGAAAAACCTTTAAAGCAACTCCACCTTTTTGCCACATATAGGATATTTATCCTATTACCTTTTCCCTTTTCTTCCCTATTATCCTGTGCTCACTTTCGTTGACGAGGAAAACGATATACCTATCCTTTTGATTCAATCGATATACCGAACAATATCCATTCGTTCGGGTAATTCCGCTTCCTGTCTAGAGACATCGATGACGATTCAAACCCTCGCAAGAAAATCGATGATCAACTCAGTCGAGTAGTTTCGAATTCGCAGAGCTTCGCGTAGGCCCGGGATTTGCTTCTTTTTTTTTGTCAGTGTTTTTATTTGATATTTCAATTGCGTCCATTTTTTGACAGGGGGGATGGAGAAAACGGCAACCCCCTCTCCTGTACTGCTAGTTTCCCAAAGTGGATAGAATGATCAGAATTGCAATGGGACATAAAGCATCTTTTGACTTTGGGGCACGTAACCTTGGTCCCCTCCCCAGCCTTAATCTATCTTTTGTAATTTTTTTCTTTAATTTTTTTTATTTATAAGTGTCGTCTGTGGCAACACTAGGTTTGGTCGTGACCATCGTGCCTTAAGAATTACGATTCTGAATTCTTGAAAGTTTGGAGTCTGGATTAAGATGTTTTTGTTGCCAATTGTAACATTATAATACGTGCTATACCTGCTTTGAAGAAAATAGCTGGAGGATACATTAAATTTTCGTTGGCTTTATACCAGAAATAGAAAAAAAAATATTGTCATTTTTTACGTGCATAAAAATTCAATTTCAATAATATTCTTAGGATAAAAAATTTTAAAAAAATCCTTTCATTTTAGTTTTTGATAAATGCACTTGTAATTTTCGAAGGTGTAAGCTTATATCAAGCTCTCTTCAGTTTGACAAAGCAGACCTTTAATTTTCTATTAGTAGATAAACTATTATTAAGACACTTTAAGCAGCAGACCTCTTAAGGCAATTTTAATCAAACCAAAGTTATTTCAATATTACAATAAATAATATTATCTATTGAGGTATATATGGAGTTTATAAAATAGTAATCATAATTTTATTGAATTTAAATTGCCTCTGTCTATTTATAGCGGAGTAGAATTTTTAATCTGGGCATCTTTTTTAAGAATTTTAATTTTTTAAAATATTTAATGCCAGAAATAAAATATGAGATTAAAATTATATATTCTAATTTATATTTGTTTGCTATCTTATACATCAAAATCTAAATTATACATCCCTATGATAACTTTTTGTCCCAGAAACGCAATTCTTGGGACAGTGCTTCTTTGTCTACTGGACCAGTTTATATCTGGAACTCTGAAATTTGTCTAATAGGCAATTCTTTTCCTCAGAAAATAGTTTCAGGTACAATGTTATCGTTAATAGACATTTTCGGAAGCACTGGAAAATGGCCTTCTCCAATTTCCGTTATCTCAAAATTCATCAACGTTATTAATTTACAACTCTGCGTGTGGTCCTGCAGATGTAATACGGAGAAAAAAAATGGCGTTTTTCATATTTGTTTCAACTGTCTGCAGCTTTTAAAAGCTGAAAAAAAATTCCTCTATTTTATCATATGAAAAATCTTTTCAAATGCTCATTGATAAATATCTGACCCAGTCGGCTTCATTTTCATTCTTACTTTTTTTTAATGATCATATTGTCAATTTTACTAGATGAATTCCCTGTTGAGTCAGTTAAAAATATATTTAATTTGCCACTTCCTGGATTTGACCAGATGTTCCTTTTAACTTATTACGTCAATCACCAGACTTCTCCAAAAATTCTCTGTTTCTAAGAAATCTTTATACAGGGAAAACTGGAACAAATCAGAGATAAATATTTTCAAGAATTTTCTCTTTCTCTTTTTCCCAGATTGTCTTGAGTTTCATTCCTTTATTAGAATTTAGCACTGGAATTTTTTTCTAGCCTCTAGCATTCCCTAGGTCGGGGCTTATGTTTGTTATTTTCCATTTTAAATTAAGCTAAAGGATGTTACTATTATAAAAAGACATTGACTATCAGTAGTGAACTAGCTTATAGGTACTGTAATATCATTTTAATTTTTTTAGCTCATTGCATTATATCTTTTAATGTATATTTTTAATTTAATCAATCTTCATTTGAGATCAGTTATGGACATATTTCTGTTAGAATTATTCAATCATAAGTGAGTTAGAGAAAGTTATCGGATGACACAATAACGCTCCAAGTACTTAACTTGGAGTGTTATTGTGTCATCCGGAGGACATATTTAAGGACATATTCCTGTTAGAATTATTCAATCATAAGTTAGTTAGAGTAAGTTATCGGATGACACAATAACACTCCAAGTTAAGTACTTGAAGCGTTATTGTGTTATCCGATGATACAGTGTTTCTAATTAATCTTCGGTAAAAAGCAGTTTTTTCATTTGTCTGTTTATTTAAAAAATTGATTTTTCTTTTTACTGAAATAATCATGAAGAAAAGCGTCCTGGACTATGGGTAGCGCGTCTTTCCCGTGGTCTGGAAGCCCCAGGTTCGAGTCCTGGTTTGAACATTGTTGTTTTTTACCCCTATTATAACTGTGCAGTGTGTGAATGTGCACCCCTGTCAAAAGGGATTGCGCAAGCGAGTGTGTGAGTACCATCTAGCTTAGTTCCAACGACTTATGAATCTTCAGACGTGTCACGCGTTCCCCATTTTAACCCTCTTGCGGTTTCTTAGGTTACTTGGATGCCTTTGGACGCATTCG
>JAOUZG010036560.1:2896090-2907030 GCA_026289955.1 Argiope argentata
GGACTTGGTGTGAACTGGTGTTTACCCCTCTTGCGGTTTCTTAGGTTGGTTTGATGTCTGTGGATGCATTCGATGCTTTCCCACAAATTGTTGGTAAAGTGTTCAGGCATCAAAGGACCCCAAGAAACCCCAAGAGGGGTAAAACGGAGGAACGTGCGGACTCAACTGAAAATTTGCAGGTCGTTGCAACTAGGCTTTGAGATAAAGTCAGACTTCTTCCCTCATGTGCTCAGGAATATTACCGTCAGAAGCTACTGCACCCTTTTTCCACTATCACCCTTGGACTTGGTGTGAACTGGTGTTAAAACCAAGGAAAATTAGCAACAACAGAAACGCATTTTAGTAAAATCAGCACCTTAGATATAATAATACTTCTTAGAATGCATTTTTTATGTTGGCTTTACTTCCCCTTTTTTCTCACAAAACAATTACAAAGAGCAATTAGCTAATTCATGAACTAACAGATTGTTACCTTGATGCTTAAATCAGACTTCTAGTAACATCATTCTATAATCTGTTGAATCCGTTTCTAATATGGATTGAAAGAAAATAATAAATAATTATTGAAAAAAAGCGTTTATTTAATTGACGAGGCAACAAATTTTGGCTTAAGATCTTCAAAGGCCAGATAGATCGTATCCCAAATACTTATTGAATGCATCTTTTGCTGAATTGCAAGTTTTACCCCGGGGTAATCACCGTATTATCTGTTTTACAATCCATTTGGATGTCACCAAATTAGATCAATTTCCTATGCTCCTCTTTAATCGTGGAGGGAAAAAAGCATTTAGCTAATTCATGAGATAACAAATAGTAACTAAATGTTACAAAGTGTCTTAAATGGTCTTTTTCTTCCTGACCAATCTCAGAAATGATAGGTCCCAGTAATATACTTCTCTACGTGTGGTCCAGCAAATAATTACGAGAAGGGACAGTGCAGTTTTTGTGGGCCGTTAGGACCAACGTTGAGGAAAAGTTGCCCCCGTTAAGCAGATTAAAGTCTGCTGCTGCAAATACCCGGTTGATATCCATCCGAGATAAACGGGCTGCAATTGCGGCATCACGATCTTTTGTTCCCTGCACATAATAGCATTAGTCGTAATCAATACATAATGATAGCTCTGTCCACTTTTGTACTAAATCATATTTTCCGCTCTTCCATCCCAAATAGCTCATTGGATTGGCTTTTGTTTTCCGGAACGCCAGATAGGAATTTATCTTCATATCTCGACTGTGCATTTGCGTCGAAGTCGGCGAAATTTTTGCGATGGAAAAGAGAATGGAAAAATCAAGTTTTCCCCCCCTTCCTTTTTCTCTCGGAAAAGGAAGGGAAGAATGGGCAAGACGGGCGTTCGCGTGCTCAGGACGGATTAATCTTGATATGCAAATTCCACTGACGGTAGGACAGACGAAAAGATTTGTTTTATTTCATAACAGATCGGGAATGATAAGCTGTTCCCCGTCCGTTGTTGAAGTTGAATTTTAAGATCAGGGACATCATTTCTCATCGTTCGCGCCACTGAAAACATCCCTCTGAGAAATGCGGACTGGAATTTCTTCCATTGAGAAGGTGTTTAGCATTTTTTTCCTTCTCCTTTTCTCTCTATCTGGAAAATGAATAGAAACGTTATTTCAATATTATGTTTTTGTATGTTATAAAATGGATCTGTCAATAAATTGCTGTGGGAGGTTTCTGGCGGAATGATACATTTTTAAATTTAGATTTCATATTCACAATGCTTTATTGTTGCCGGTATTATTAATTTGTTTAATGCAGTCAATATAAAGCAGACTTCAATATATTGCTTGACACATTTAGAAAAACAGTAATTGTATCTGAATTATTATAAAATGGATAGATATGTCTATTCAGTCAATGTTAGTTATGTTTCCAAGTTTGATTTTTACTTATCTAAGGATTAAAAATTAGTTTTATTTATTTTTATCTAATTAAAAAAGGGAAACTTGATTCAATTTCTTTTGTTTTGGTATATTATTGCATAATTTAATTTTCAATATCCTTTGCGATTTATTAAATTTCTATCAATGTTTTTACTTGTGTATAATTTGATATTATTTCTTCAAAGAGAAAAAAAAAACTGGTTTTATGAAGATTAAAATGTATTTTTATGATGAAAAAATGTAAATGTATAAATTTAAATTCATGATTTTTTTAATGTATTGTATTTAAAATGTATTTTCATGATTTTTTAATTGTTTTCCTTTTGATATTTCATGCAAGAATGTTTAGCATCTTTTGAAATGTTTTTTTTTTATCTTTTACTGGCAGAGAGAGTGAGATATTACGCTCCATTGTTTTATATCTTATTATTCCCCCAACAATGAATTTTCATTCTAATCGGCATATTTAAATACAAAATAAAGTTAAATGAAGCTTTTAAATTAAAAAAAAGTTAAGGATGAAAGTAATTCGAATCTAAAACGATAAATTCGGAAATCTTACTTTTTTTAATGCGTACTTTAAAAATGAATAGCTAATATACAAATCTGAGAAAATTGGCGTTATCTCAAATCAGAGTTTGATTTGAAATATTATTTTTTTTTCGCTAAAATATAAGTAAATTCCTTTTTCTTATTTTTTTTTCTGCTCCCGGGGTTCATTCTGTTTCATAATTTTTTCAGTTATCAAAAAAGTTGTAATTTTTTTTTATTTACTCAAAATTTCTAGGATCCTAAAATTCTGGTTTTTCTGAAATCTTTAGATCCAATTAGGACAAAAAGTTGAAACATCGAAATGATTCGGGTACTCTATGACATCTGTTCTCACTACTACTGACATTAGTAATACCGTGGGTTTACAGAGGAATTAAATGATATTCAAAAAAATATAAGATGCTATATGGAAATGAACTATATTCTAAAAAATAACGACATTGGACATAAGTAAATTTTTTTTGAAGAATTTTGAGATTGTACACAAATGATATGGTATAGAATCAAATAATATTTCAAAGAAATTAGGTAATGAATAGAACTGAATAATATATTTTTTTAAAAAAATCATAATATCATAGAGAAATGACTAATATTGAAATATATATATATATATATATTATTATGTAGAAGTTATTAATAATCAAAATAATTTAAATACGTTTAGAAAATTAATAATTTTGAAAAAAATTGCTTTTGGTACAGAACTAAATGATATTCAAAAGATTTTTGGAATCTAAATAATATTCAAAAGAAATGAATGATATAAAAAAAATTACGGTATCATATACAATTGAGCAAATATTCAAAAGAATTATTTCATTATTCACAAGTCAATAATTGATACTGTTCAGAATTATACTATCTTTCAGAATTAAATAATAATAAAAATAAATAAGATAACATATGGAAATTAATAATTTAAAAAAATATATTTACAATATCGCACAGAAATGAATAAAAATACAAAAAGAATTAAGCTGTCTTATTCAAAAATAAATAACATAATAAAAAATTACATTATCATACAAAAAATATTATAAAAAGTGTGTTATGAAAAAAATGATTATTAATAAAAAGAATTAAGATATGCATAAATGAGCAATATAATAAAAACATGCGAAAATAAATAGCACTAAAATAAATTATAATTCTATATCTTGATGAAAATAATTATTTTTCCACATTTGCATTATTATTTTTTCCAATTTATTTTTAACTTAGATAGGATGATTGTATTAATATGTAGCAATTGAAGGTCGCGGTACGAACCTGCGACGTTTGGGCCTGTAGCCGAGTAATATACCGATCGAGCAAAAGGGACCCTTCAGCTCGAAGGATATTATCTGGCTTATAAGGTTGATGCTACAAATATATGAAACTAAGAAACCCTTTGGAAGCCAGATTTTGAAATGGAATCTAATGAATCTTACAATGAATTATTTATAAAATTATTATTTAACAATTGTTTAATTCGATGTGAAATGATTCGCGATATTTCATCCAAAATAAAAACAAACCACATAAAAATCTACAAGACATCATAGTGTGATTCGGAATGCTTTGACTCTTAATTGGAACACAAAAAAACCATATTGTTGAGTGATTTAAAAAGTTTCTGCAACGTTTCTCAGCTATCTACTGAAGCAGCAAGAGCTGACTTTTCAAAATCTCTGATATCTCTGCTGCGACACCTCTTTCAGAAAAACAGAATCCCATCAGAAATGAAATATGCGGTCACATACTTCAGAAAAAGCAACACCAAAGAAAAAAAAGGTCTAGAAGAGTGAGGAAAAAAAAAAGGTTTCCCGAAAGCTCTGAAAATAAAAGCCTATCCATCACTTTGTGACAGGCTCGTGATTCAGAATTCGTCTCGAATCGTCAGCAGGAACACGCGATTCATACAAAATACCATGCTCGTTTCACCTTTTTTTTCGGTGAGAGTTGGCCAACAATAATACTTTGTCAGCAGTTATGGGATAAAGCTGTTATTACGACGATATTTGGATGAGCAAAGTCGACTTTTTGAATGATTAGGTCGTTGGGGAACGTGAAGACGGCTCGAAAGGGGTGTGAGTTACGGCTTTTGTTTTGAAACGATGACTCGAACGGTTTTCAGTAATGCAACGTCCGTCTTTCAAAGCTGTATGGATACTTAGACATGACAAACTTGCGGTGAATTAAAAGATCCTTTTTATTTTTATTATTATTGTAGCAGATCTAAGGGAGCCTTTGTTGACTTTGACGAACTAATATTGTGCAGTTTTTAGATATTCTACTTTAAATTTAAAATATGCTTTTAAAATAGAATTTTTTTTTACGAAACAAAGTTAATCGCTTTTCTTTTTCTATAAATCATTTAATAAAAGGATTTCTTATGTCGTTTTGGAAATTATTTGTGTTTGATTTCCTTTTTTTAGCAACCATTCTGATCATAATAATTGTGATGATATGACAGGAAGTAGACGTAAAATAATTTACTTTAATCAATTAACTGTTCTTGATGAGTACATTTGTTATGGAAAAAAATACAACATTTTGCGTTATGACAAGTAGAAATAATAAGTAATAATAAGTAGAAAATTTTAAAGTTTGAATTATAATTTTAGTAAATATATATTCTTAGTTAAATATATTCTTAAATTTCCACAAAAATTTTTAATTAAATGATTTCAACCAGTTAACTGTTTTTGACGAGTGTTCTCGTTAAGGAAAAAGTGCCACATTTTCCGTTATAACGAATTTATTCGTCAAAAATAATAAGTAGTGACAATTTGCAGTTTGAATTATAATTTTAGTAAAACCTCAAACGTATTCCTGATATTCGAAATGTTTAAAATATTTTTATGCGAATTATAAATCAAAGAAACAAATAGAATGTTATATCATGCTTTACTCAATGTCATTCTATAACAGCAAATTTTAAAAAAAATTAATGTTTTCTTTCGTTTATTTGCAAAAAAAATGCATGTTGCTTTAAGTAAATAAATAGAAGTGATTACAGAAATAAATAAAAAATCATTGCATTGCAGCATAATTTCATTATTATATCTACCCTGTGTTTGACGAGCCAATTTTTTACGGCATCATTTAGACACGCATTTTCCGAAAAGGACGAAACTGTTATCTAGTTAAGATCTAAGAACTTAATAAATACTGTATTGTGATACGACAAATATGTAGTAACATATTTCAATCCGGATTATTTGAAACCAGAGCCAATCTATATAATTGGTCAGAAAAAAAGGACGAAATTTATCTACTACTTATTAATTGTATAAATGCAAAAATAATGTTGTTTACAATAAGTTACTTATACTTAATATTAAAATATTATGAAAGCTTGATATATCAGCCCAAATAGGCTGTATCGCTTTCATTACTCGCATTTGCTGGAGCAAAAATTGTGTGCGAACTTATTTATTCCTTTTAAGCCTATGTGGATATTTTGAATTCGAGTTATTGAAGTTTTACTATATTTACTTGAACACTACCTCCCAGACAAAATGTAGACCCTTTTGAAAAAGTTCTTAAGGTATAATCTGCAAATTAGGCATTAAAAAGTTAATGTAAGAGTAAATCAAAATTAATTTGTTTTCGATCTGGTTGTTATTAGTGGCACTTGCCATGGACAATCCTTGCCAAGATATCAGCGAGTTTTAAGCCGATAGGAGCGTCTCTTGTTTGGAGTAACGCCAACTAGAGCTAGGGTACGACTCCCTGGCACAGCCCCTTTTTACAGGGGGAGGGGCATTCATACACTTTCAGATAGAACACAAAAGAAAAACCATGCCCGAACCGACTCGAACCCGAGAACGCTTGAATCACTGAGGAGACGCGCTACACTTATACCAGGACGGCGGGTTGTTTTCATTACTTTCATTAAGATCATATATTTTCGTTTTTTATTTGGTTAAGTAAGGTTTATTAAAAAATGAATAACCAATACTTAAACTTATTTAGTATAGCTTCATATTAAAATTGTTATTCATTTGTTAAATAAGTTGTTATGAAAATACAAACTTCTTTTTAGGTTAATTGTGTAATAATTTTTGAACACCGTTTTAAAATTAATTTTGATTTTAAATTGCTTTTAGTAAAGAATTGTCTATTCTTGATTCTAAAACACAAAATATTAAATAAATAATCAAATCTTCAAGAATAATACTGATTAATTTTAATTTTCAATATTATAATCAAATATATTTATCTAAATATCTCTCATGACATTCTATCATAAATATTTGTAAAACTGTTTTATGGTCAATAAGTCATTTTGAAAAGTGAATGGAAAATCTTCTTTTAAATGATAACGTTATGAGCAATTTTTTCTCAAAAGAAGATTGCTTCAAGAAGATATTACTTAAAGAAAAATGTTTGGAAGCAATTTTTTGTATTGCTCTCAAATATAGGAAAAGGATACTTATTTCCGTTTTAGTCCTAAAGATATAAGTATTTGAAATTTCATGATTTTATACAAACCAATTGGAAAAATTACTGAGAAAGGGTTTATTTTGTATTCTAATATTATCTGTGAATAAAAAAGTCATGCCAAATATTCCTTGTGAAAAAAAAAGGGAAATATCTAAGACTTTATAAAGATGACATTTCTTTAAATTATTTTATTCCCACAGAAGTGAAGAATACAAAATAGGTTCCTGTGAATAACTTTGAAAATTTGTAATTTATATTCATGCATGAAATATTTCTATTGAAATGTATAATAATCTTGCATTATGCATATTTTTATGAACCCAGTATTAAAATATATAAGATTTCTTAGAGCCTTTATAGATTGTGAAAGATACACAATATACTTTGTTATGAGTTTGTGTGCAATATTTTGTTAATATTTCTTTTCAAATTACATTTTCGTCGATTTAAGGAAAGAATTCGCGTATTTTGAAACCTTCTAATCAAAACTTCATTTGTTTATGAATACTTATAAATTCTTTTCTAATTGGAATTGCGATTCTTGAAATTAGTTTATGAATAACTTTATTTCAATTATATATTTGTTTAATTTACTACATATGACATATTGTCTGGAGGAAATTCTAATTAAAGCTGTATCATAAGTTTCATTGAGATGCTCATATTTTTTTTATTTGCTGATTTTCAATTTTCGAATTTTTAAAAATATTATTCACAATTTGGCACTAATTAATTTAGAAAGAATTTTTATTTAATCATATTAAATTATGTTAATTTATATATTTGGTATTTTCGTGAAAAGTTTGGAGAACGATTATTTATTTTAGATTAAAATTCTATAAAATTTCATTATATGAAATTAGTCTTTTATACAATGTTAATATTTCCAGTTTAGATATTCATTTTGTATCACTTAGAAACCTTGTTCAAAAGCTTTTTAAAAATACTTAAGAAACTAAACTTATTTAATAAATTAATTACGAATATTTTATAAAAATTATTCGTTGGTATATTCTACAAATATAAATATCATACATATAAAGGTTTAATCATAGATTGTAGAGAATTAATTTTAAAAGCTTAATTCATCCGGCAAAACCCAAAATTTATAAATATGATTTGTTGAGAGAGGAAAAGTATTTTTAAAATGTATTTAAAGAAATAAGGAATTAATTTAGAAATACCTGTTCTTTTAAATCTTCTTATTGTCAAAATATAAAATTATGTGGGCAATTCTTATGTAAATTTTTTTTAATTCAAATTGAATACTTATTCTCTGTATTATATTTGTTGTTTATTTTATAATCTAATTATTAGATGTTATCATTTATTATTAATTATTTTTTATTTTAGTCATCTATTAAATAAAATAAAATTATGAGCCCTAATATTCTATAGTTATTTATCGTATAGTTAAAATACAGAATTTCTTACTTTCCATATCAAATATTTTTTACTCAAAATTCTTTATTCTAAACTCAAATTATATTTTATAAATATGGAAGTAATGCAATATTTAAGATATAAAATTTATATAAAGTTATTTTTATTTTAAAGAAAAGTTCTACGCGATACAAAATAAAATGGAAGCTATGAGTTTTCTGAAGAATTTCAAAATCGTTTGCATGAATTATTAAAAAAAGTTTATATTCAAGAATTTCAGTTATGATAAATTATTTCGACATAAATATGGCTCAAAATGATTTTGAAAAAAAATTATACCATAATTCAGAATTTTACAAAATAGTATTTGATGAAAAGTTGAAATCTTTGATCAAATCTTTCAAAAGCATTCGAGTTTTATTTCTGAAACTGATGCATTCACATTTCATTCCGTAATGCAAGTTTCGTTTCAGCTATTGATGTAGAAAGTTCCTTTGATGTAACGTTAAATTTTGCCTTATTAAATGTCAATTCATTAATAAACCGATCTGTATTGCATACATGTTGTAGAAACTGTTGTGCAAGATTTCATGAACTAAACTTTGTATTTGTTACGAAGGATTGCATATAACTATCCGAATTAATCAAATTTAAATTGAATTATTCCTATTCAATAACCTATTCAAAAATGACATAAAATGGTAGTAATCATTTACTAAACAGAATTATCATATTTTTTAATATCTAAATTTCTTATTAACAATACAATTTTAAAATCCCATTTTTGGTGTACAAAAGAATAAAGAATTTACACTCAAACATCATATTTTATTCTAAACTAGCCTTTACTAGCGACTTCGTACGCATGAAAAAGCACACAATTACCTAAAAACAATTTATTTAGAGTGCGTATCTGAAACAAAGCATTACAGCAAATCAAGTGAAGCCTATTTTATTTTTCGAACGACATTGAGATAGCTACAATAGTAGCTATCTCAATGTAACACACATATTTTTAAAACTTTAATTAAAATGAAAACACAACAATTACAACACACTATACTTGCGTGAATTTTCTATGTCAGTTGAGGTAACGCAATAGATACAGCTTAGTAATACACAATACAGATTAAAAGTTTTTAATTTCCTTAATTCTGTTTTATTTTAATTCAAAGGTACTTTAAAATGAAGCCAAAAAATCGATAAATTAATAATGTTTAATTTTAGAGGCATCAAACACTTAAGAAAATAAACAGAATCGTTTGAAATATTCGGTCGGAAACATGTTAAGCCTAACCCATTATCGTGGAAAGAAACACACTGAGTTCTTGCCCGTTTGCATATGGGGAAATGGATTTTTGGCGGAAAAGTAAGAAAAGTGTCATTTTTACTATTTTCTTAGCAATTTTTCGGGGGTTTTTTCTCCATAAGAACCTTCCTCGTGTCTTAACGAAAATATATATATAAAAAAAATAATTAGCCAAATTGGTCGAGCCGTTCTCGAGTTTTGCACTTAGCAACACATTTGGTGATACATTTTTATTTATATAGATATGTTAAAATCTATTTATTCAATTTTAAACTTTCTTTTAGGTTTAAATTTCTTCTCTCTTCAAAAAAGTCACTTCATATTGAATGCATTATCTATCGATTCCAAATTCGATCAGTAGCTTACATCCAATGATGGATCCTTCATTTTTATATAAATGTATATGTATATATCTAGAAAATTTTTTAAAAAATCGGAGAGAAATCCAAACCACAAAAGACACTTTTATCCAAATCAAACTCTCCTCTGCAAACAATGATGACAAAAGGATGGAGAAAAAGAAAAGAAAATGGCGCACCCAAGTGACATCTCATGGTGAAGGATTGCCAATCTTCCTCCGTAATCTAATCAACATCGATTTAATTTCAGAATCCCTTCATCACCCGCGGGAAAGTCGGTTTTGAGGGAAGAGATTAAAGATTATAACTTTTTTTTTTCAAAAGAAAACGAGGAACGGAACGGGAAAGGGAACGGGAAGAGAAGAAGAAAACCAAAGCCCCAGAAAGAAGAGCAGCAACAATGGTGAATGAGCGAGTGAAAGGGGTAGGTAGAATGGAAGAAGAATACTTCTGCTGGTGATAGTCCGGCCATTATCGTGGCTTTCATCTAGGAGAGGATGAATAATGATTGAAGATCGGGAACACGGACGGGATGCCATCCATTCCAAAAGGAAGCTCCAGAGCAAATCCACATTGCCGCATCCACATGGTTCATCGTAAACACTTGCGATGTGACAGCTTTGTGATGAAAGAGCCCATGATGTGTTTCCCGTCTCATGTTAGAAAGAAAATATGAGCGTTGTTTTATTGGGTTTTTCCTCGTGTCCGCATCCGCTGAATAAATCTTACCTGTGGCAGCAGTTTTCATGCAGAATTCTTCACCCCCCCCCCTCTTCTCATAACCTGTGCGTGTGTGCCGCTGACTTGAAGGATGGCTTCATGACACAGCGTTCTCTTCAGTCTCGCTGCTTTCTTCTCGATCACTTTGTTTTTGTGACATACGGCATAATTTAGAGTTTAAATTGATTTTGTTTGTTTCATTTAAAAATATTATGAATGCGTTTTCGTTTGTGCATGAGGTGAATAATGGTGTGGCGAGCTAATGATTTATTACAGCGCTA
>JAOUZG010036560.1:2931474-2956087 GCA_026289955.1 Argiope argentata
ATCCCTTCCCAACATTGCGTAATTCACCATTTTTTTTCAGGATGTGCATCGGGGCAGATATGTCGGGGAAGCCACCAGGAAATGGGATTGAGGGAAAAAAGTACTGATAAAGCGTGTCACGCTCCTGTATTCGGTTGGTCGGGATCAGGATTGAAAGTCGTACTAGAAACAGGATGGGAGTCTAAAAACCATTTCCCCACCCTCTTGTGCCTTTTTTCGCTGCCTTTCCCTCCCATTTTTTTTTTATTTTATTTTAATCTATCCCCGCAAGTTAAAAGAGAATGGGAGGAAATCTTCATACGGAATCGGTAGATAAATGAGACTCTTTGAAGCTATTTTAGGACAGAAAGAAATGGGAGTAAGAATGATGTCATAGTCATGCGATGGGAATGTATGAGGCTTCAAAGGGTTCTGTTAGTTTTGAAAAAGGGTCTTTTTTTTTTAATCCTTTTTTTATATATATTTTGAGAAGATGTTTTTGTTTTACGTTCGCTGACTGATTTCTAGAGATCCTATCGGATTCTTGAAATAACCTGTAATGAAATGTTTCATGCAATTTTAGACTCTTCTTTTTTTCCCCATGAAAGCACATTCAAAATTTTATTCGATTACTTTTTGCTTAATAGTTGTTGCATTTTCAAATTGTATCTATTATTTTTTATTTTTTGTTACTATGAAAAATAAAATGAACGTCAAACGAATATGACTATTTGGTTCTGATTTGAAATTGTGGTAACAGTTCCACGGCCAAACTGTGTAAATCTTTTAATTTTTAGAAGAATTTAAAAATGAGTTTTTTTGTGTGTATTTTCTATATAAGTATTGTTCTTTCTCAGTAATAAGCGTGACATTATATTTTAAAGCCTCATAAATCTGAATAAATTGCCATTTTTAAATATTTTGTTCTTTTGTTACTATGAAAAATAGAATAAACGTCAAATGAATATGACTATTTAGTTCTGATTTGAAATTGTCGTACAAGTTCCATGGTCAAACTGAGTAAAGCTTTTAATTTTTAGAAAAATATAAAAATGAGGAGGGAGTTTTTGTGTGTTTTCTATATTATACAAATATTGTTGTTTCTCAGTGATCAGTTTGACGTTATATTTTAAAGCTTAATAAATTTGAATAAATTGCCATTTTAAAATGTTTTGTTCTTTTGCTACTATGAAAAACAGAATAAACGTCAAATGAATATGACTATTTGATTCTGATTTAAAATTGTGGCAACAGTTCCACGGACAAACAGAGTAAAGCTTTTAATTTTTAGAAAAATATAAAAATGAGAGGGGGTGTTTTCTATATAAGTATTGTTGTTGTTTTTCGGTGATAAGTGTGACATTATATTTTATAGTTTAATAAATTTTAATAAATTGCCATTTTTTATGGAATGCCTCTGATGATTATTATTCTTTTTTCAGGAGAAAAGAAATTAATACTTAAGCCCAATCCTGGTGAAAAGTTTTGATCTGAATTCGAAAACGTAAGTAAATTCATGTCTTAATTTGAGCACTTTTAATTCTTTTTATGTTAAGGAAGCAAATTTTAATAATAAAAAAATGCCTTTATTTTTAGAAAATATAAAAAAAGTTACAGATGTAATTAAAATATTCTTTATTTTTCTTGCTTTGTTATGAAATATTACGAATTTGATATATCTGAAATGCAAAATTTAAATGAATCCTATTCTTGAAATATATTTATTCATTAGAAAATATTTTAATCTTAAGGCATTCCAGGCATTCTTGGATATTTAAAATTTTATCATGGAATTGCTGTCTTTACGTTACAGAACGGTACTTTTATTAAGATAAATTTCAGAATCCAACTAATATAGTAGTCTCTATTCAATACATATCTCAAATATTTAAGTATTGATAATTTCTTTTTACAATACGTTAAAGGTATTATTGTCAAGATGATTTATTATAGAAGCTCTTTTGTATTATCATGAATTATATTCTGTTTCGTTCTGGGAATAAATACAATCGTAATACAATTTTAATACAATGAAATAAAAAGAATATCGGAAAACACTTTTTTTAATCTTCTTTTTTTTTAAATTTTACTGTCAGTGATAAAAGTAAAAAGTGTCAGTTTTGTAGTCTTAAATGAATACTTTTATGCAGTCAAATAGTCATTATATATAGTTAAAAGTAGATAAATATAGCATTATTTAAGAACAAAATATAAAGATTAAAATGAAATCTGCTAGGCATATTTCAATGTATCATGTCAGAACAAAATTTCTTGAATGAGCAAGAACATCGTGCTCGTGCAAGTTAAATTATATTTTTATTCCTTTTCATTGTTTCATTGAATGAGTCACTTTAGTATTGTAAACGATCCAAAAACTTTGTATCGCCTTTATTGTTAAAACATATCACATTTCCTATTTATTTCATTTCGTATAATCGCGGGCTCAAAATGACACTTTTCTAGGTTTTATTTGCTGAGTTCTTAACCCCTTAACTAGTTATTTTCCTTACTATCTAATAAGATGACACCTTCTAATTTGGGAACATTTTCTTATTTTGATTCAAATGGAAATCCATGGAATAATTGGCTTATCTACGTATTCCAAGTCATTTTACTATTGAATTATAATTATTATGAGTGATTTATTTTTTACAACTATCAAAAAACGATAAATCGATGCACATACGGCATGGTACGGGCAAAATGGTTAAGGAGTTAACTTAATTTTTTAATCGGAGCTTTTGTAAATGCAATGGCAACGTGTTATTTAAAGTTGATTTTTTGAGGTGCTCGTGTAGATAATAAAATTTTTATTTTTCTCCTCCGGATTAAAATTTTTATTTTCCGCCTACAGATTTTTTGTTGATGCCGGAAACCGCATAATAAAAACACCATGTTCTGACATAATAATAAGATATCATTACATTTACTGAAAAATCTATATTCATACCATAACATTTTTTTCAAAGATAATTTGATACGTAATTTTTTCAGTAAAATATGTACAAATTGAAAGAAATACAATTCTTTTCCAAGTTAAACAGAAAATGAACCGAATCGCAATCCTTTATTATTTATCTGGCAATTTAACAGAGAGAGATTTAAAAAAAAGAACTGTAATTTCTGAACCAAATCTAAGCTGACGAAATTCAACTTCAAAGGGACATTATTCCATTCGACATTTCTCAAACACTTTTTCTTAATTAACGGGTCAGTTGATGATTTTTCGCTAAAGCAAACCCCTGGAATAAGACGCTTAATATTCTCAGAAAAGGACGTCCCTGCAAAATGAAGAATTTGTCGGATCATTATCAATAAGATTAAACCGTTCCCTTCTTTTTCAGAACAGTCAGAAGACCTCCTTAATCATTTAGGAGGACCACATCCCTTTGACTCAGCCATAAAGAACAAAGGGAAAAAAAGTTTCCCTTTTTTTTTTTTTTTTCTTTTTTTTTCCCTCTTCTTGGTGGAAGAAAATCCTCTTTTCGATATTTTAAGGGGACTTGGTTAGCTCTTCCGTGCGTTTCGAAATGAAGGATCCTCACAGTTTGGGGCGCAGGACCATAAATTCTGCTACAAATGAGGTAGGAATTGGCAATGGGGCTACTATTTCGACCGCAGAAAAGATCTCCGAGACGCGTCTGGACTTGCCAAGGAGCTACTCGGTCCTTGGTCAGACCCAAAGTGGTCTATGTTTTGGGGATGTAATAGTTTTAAGAACAAAGGATTTCTTGAAAATGCCGCTATAAACCCTTGAGGTTTAAGGTTTGAGTGATGACACAAAATTTCATTTAGACGCTGAAACGTCCGAAATGAAATTCTGGAAGGCTTTCTTGAAATCCAGGTTTCAGATATTTTAAGCAATTAACATTGTTTAGAAACAGATTTTTTTGATAATTTTTGAAACATAAATGAAAAGTTTAAATAATGCAATAAAATTTAACTGAGTTTTTGAGATTTTGATTTAGAATGTTATCTTATTCAAGCAAACTATATGGTCCTAGAACAATTGAGATTTATATAGATTTTATATCAGTTGCATATATAATTGTAAGGTTGCTGAATGATTTATTATTTGAAAAGTATCATTATTCAATGCACGAATCTTCCTCGAACACCAAAGTTAAGGGGTTAAATTGGGAATCTACATGCATTCTAATTTTTTATTATTTTTTTTTTGTGAATTGCCTAACAATTCGTTTTCTTGGGAACTCGAAACATATTGTGAAAATAGCAGTTGTAAATATGACAATGGTATTAAATTATTTTTCATTAGTATTAAAATTTTTTGTTATAAGTAGTTGGGGCCTAATAACATAAAATATTTAACACATAACCTTAATTTTGTTATTCTCTATTTACTACGATGATTATTTATCATAACTTAATATCACTGAAATCCTCGAAAATCTCTCATTGATTAATTAGTATTATAAATTTGACTTCGATTACTGAATCGATACAAAGTAGTTTACTATAAAAAAAGCGCTTTAAGGCTGATAGATTTAAAAATATTAGTATCCATTAGTTTTTCAAAATATTACACACTTACGTCACTGTGCATTAATTAAAATTCAGGATTTATATTTATATAGAAATTATATATTTATGGAACTCAATAGTTATCTGAAACATTAAAAAATGTTTAGTTTTAAACATACTAAAAGATAATATTAATAAACAACAAAGAAATATTAATGGTATATGAAAAGTGAACGTTAATTTGCCTCTGAATCATATTTCAACAATTAAATCTTAAAACTAAGGAGTAAGGATGAAAAAAATGTCTTCTTCAGCCAGTTTTAACTTTTATCACAAACATTTATTTATCAAAATAAGTGCTTCAACAAAGATATTTTATTAGATATAGTAAAAATATTTGAAAAGAATCTTCCTATCACTTTTCTTAATGTTTAATTTAATTTCTTCATTTTAACGATACCTTCTGCTGTGGTCTTGACATAAACCACTTATTCCAAAAATAAATGCCATTAAGGATAGAGTGGATACTATCTATCACTAGTTTATAGAGAATATGGAAGAAGAAGCAAAGGGCGAGTGCCGAGAAGAATACATGATGAACAATAGATGAGATGCGGTCAAGGGGAAAACTTCCAGAAAGTGTTTTCAAGAACATTGACAGGGTGTTCTTATTTTCTTCCAAACAGATTCTATTCACAGCTTTTACTGGAAATAAGAATTTTTGACTAAGTTATGACGAAGGTTGTAAATGCAGGAAATGAGACATCTTTCGTTTATGTTGGAAATAGATGTTTTTATGATTTTCTCTAATATTTTATTTTGTTAGCAGCATTTAATCCAGATAAACATTTTTGACAAAGTTATGACGGAGGTTGTAAATGTAGGAAATGAGACATCTTTCGTTTGTTGGAAATAGATATTTTTACGATTTTCACTTCTATTTTAATTTTATCAACAGCATTTACTCCAGATAAGCCTTTTTGGCAACGTTATGACGGAAGTAGTAAATGTAGGAAATGAAACATTTTCTTTCGTTTGTTCTAAATGGATGTTTTTATGATTTTCAGCAATGTTTTAATTTTATTAACAGCATTTACTCCAGATAAGCTTTTTTGGCAAAGTTACGATGAAGGTTTTAAATTTAGGAAATGGAAAATCTTTCGTTTATTTGAAACACATGTTTTTGATTTTCACTAATATTTTAATTTTATTAACAGCATTGACTCCAGATAAGTATTTTTGGCAAAGTTATGATAAAGGTTGTAAATGTAGAAAATGAGACATTTTTTTTTCGTTAATGTAGGAAATAGATGTTTTTCCGATTTCCAATAATATTTTAATAATAATCTCAAAATAAGTATTTCTATAAATATAAAAAATGGGACACCTTCTTCCGTTATTGTACGAAATAGGGTTTATTTAATTTATGATTTTTAATGATGTTTTAATTATATTTCTTAACATTTAATCAAATTAAATATTTTTGGCAAAGTTATGATGAAGATTGTAAATGTAGAAAATCAGACTTCCTCTTTCGTTGCTGTATGAAATAGATTTTTATTTGATTTACGATTTTAAATGTTTTTATATTTTATGGTGATAAATAAGATAAATGGAAATGCGATGAAAAACTAATGTGAAAGCAGCGAAAAGTATTAATATTTTCTGATGAATTCAGAATATTATAATAGGATTTACTTAAACTTATATACCGGAAATATTCTTAATTGCTAATATTCTGTATTTGCGTAGAAAGCCGTTTTATACTTAAGGTTTTAAATTTTTACGAGTAAAACATGTAGAACTCCTTAAGGAAGTAGATAAAAATAGCTTTCTGGTGAACAAAGAATACCTTAAAGACAAGATCACTGCTAGCTTGTCATTCTAGAGAATGCACAGCATATCATGCATTATCATGTTCTTTATAAATAAAGAATACCTTAAGAATATTTATTATCTACTTGCATTTACTTGTATATAGATTTACACATAGTTTTGTACATGAAAAAATAATTGAAATATCCGATCTGACCTTACTTTGAAGAATAATTTTTCATAAATTTCTCTAATTGATGCAATATAAAGATATCCTTCTTTGGGAAAGATTTCAGTAATATATTTCTTTGTCGATGTTTTCTTAAAATTTATGTAATTTATAGTTTCGAATTATAAGTTTTAATGTTAAATACACATTAAGCCTAAAATCCTTTCTTGTCTCATAGCATTAGACATTCTTTATTATTTTATAGGAGAAATAGCACTCATCTCGGTGGCCCCGGCCAAGGTTACTGATTATTAGTACCGAAAACAAACCTTATTTCACTTGAATTGATGCTCAATGCAAATGTGGGGCAATTGAACCATCCCTGAAAAAGATTTTCCCCCTCCCACAGCTAAAAAAAATAATAGCTCAGGAAAAGCGAGAACTCATGAAGAGCAACAAAAGGCCGTTATACATCCCTTTAATGTCAAATCGCAATAGCCGGGGCGACACCGCTAATGCAATCACAGTTCTTTATCCCCACCGGATCTGATGAGCCCCGGTGCAATGACATTATCAGAATCGGGAAGAGCGAGTTGCCCCGAGTTGGCTGACAGCTGCGTCACTTAATACCCAATACTAAAACATGTCCTATCTGAGCCCCATTGACTGTCGCCCTTGCATGTAAAGCTGGCATTGTCTAATCGTCACCGTTGTACTGGGAGAAGACCAAGATAATATTGGGGAGGTAAGTAATGACGTGGAATGTGTATGTTCCGCTTCTGTTAGGGAAATTTTTTTTTCTTTGCCGTGAGAGGACTCTGTTGTTATTTTTTCTGTATGTGGATTAAGATATATGATTGATTGTAAATAATGATCGATTGAATGATTTTGAATGATAAATAATGATTGTTAAAAATACTTTCAATAAATTCAAATTTTAAATCCATGTTTTTATTGGTAAAATAATAAGTAGAATTGTTACTTTTTCGCATATTTTGTATTAAGATGGTGTAGTAATTACCGAAAAATTTGGACCTCAGTATTTTGAAGAATCGCCATATTTTAGACCTACATGAGCTCTATAAACACATTTTGGAAAATGTTCCGTCTGTGTGTGTGTTCACAATTGAACTTGTTAATATCCCCCCTTTTCAGTTGGTAATCCCCCCTTGTAAGCTCAACCCATAATCACCATTTGTTTCAGTATTCTTTTCCCTTTTATCCAGTTATAACTTCAGGAAAAAATTGAGCAGATTCATGTAAGATTTGACACCGATGGCAATCTCGCTGGAAATCCCTGAATGCTGTATCGTCTCTCTTTTTATTTTCCCTTTAGCAAATTTTTCCTTCTCTCTCTCTGTGTGTGTGTGTCTCTCTCTCTCTCTTCCATCTTGTGCTCATCCAACTGGTTTGATAACTTAGCGTTATAGGAACCGGGGGCAAAGGGTGGCGTTATGTAAGTTATGTCTGTGTGTGGCAAATATAACACAAAAATGCTTTGAGCTAAACGGTTGAAATTAAGAATATGGTCTTTACACTAAATTTCCAGATTTCTGTTGTAAATTCTAAGCGGATTAAATCCGCCTTTCCTAATATAAGTTAACAAGATAACTACAAAACAAAGACAGCTAAATCGATAAAACTCGATGCACAAATTCAACATCTGTAATCTAGACATTTATCAAATTTTCAGCTAAATCTAACAAGGGATTGGTGTCTGCTAATTTGTACTTTGAGAAACATGTAAATTTGATAACTTAAAAATGCAATGATTTAGATTTGTCAAATTGTGACATTGTGACTACAAGTGAGGTTTTGTGTCAAATTTATGTTTCAACCTAATTAGAAAACGTATCTATAGATAAATTTGATTTTAGGGTACTATTAATGGCTTGCCAAGGATTAATCGCCAAATAACTCGCCAAGGATCATACGATACGTTGAGTAAAAATTCTTAATTCATGCCAGAAATAATATTTTATAATTATTGCACTCCAAAATCATGTAAGATGTTCTCTGTCATGACAAATTTATTAGAGTGAGTGAAAGGAAGGTTTTTTTTCGGGGGGGGGGGGACCGTTACTGCTTTCCATTTATTTTAATAAGTTTCTCCTTTTTAGTCTTTAATTTATAATTTGTTGTCACGAATAAGAAGGAATGTTGATTTTTTTTGTTTCGCTGTCAGATAACTTGTATAGAATTAAAATACAGGACAAAACTTGCTCTGTAACTTACAATTATTTTATATCACATCATCATCTGAGAGCAGCTTTATGCAAGAAATAAGAAATAACTGAAGAAAGACTATCAAAACTATTATTTAATATTTAATCATATAATCTAATTGGAGGGTTTAGTATAATGATATCTAATATTTTATTAGTTCATTATCTCCTAAGGCAACTTAAATGTACTCATCGTATATAATGAAAAATACCTTACTAAAAGGATGTCAGTCTAATCTTTTAGCATAAAACAAAATTATCTTTTCATTAAAAATTGATCGCAAATAAGATATTGTCATTCACTAATTATCAAATCATTTAATCTAATCATAATCAAAGATTACATTTATTTATATAAGATATAGCTGATGGAAAACCTTTATCAAAATTTTTAATAAGTCCAATTCATATCATCCATGATTTCTTCATAATGTTTTGATCATAATTCGCCATCACTATCCAATCCTCAATAATGGACTATATTAAGGCGCTTTGTCAGTAAAACAACAAGCCACCTTCTAATCATGATTAGAAAATTTTATTTGCATAACAAATAACTGATGAAGTACTAATAAAAATTATTATTATTTAACCCTGGATTATACCACCAACGAGACCATCATAATCCAGAAATCACAACTCGGCCATTACCATCCACTTCTCAACAAACCCACCATATTACGGCACCTTGTAATCATTACGAGCGGAACCGAAATCACAAAAACCCTCGAGTTCGCATCGATGGCTTTCAAAGAGAGAGAGAGAGCCGGGCTTTGCCGATGTTCCACCAAATTCATTTCTCCGCCGCGCCATATTAATTTGCTTAATTTTATTCGGGGTAGATAGTGGAAAAGGGAACTTTTAATCACAGTAAGTGCGCGCATACACACATACTCGGTGAATCATTTTCTAAATCGAAAGGTTTTTGAATTCTCCCAAGCACACCCTTTGCTTTGTTTGGTGCTTTCCTTTTGAAGTGTCCATTTGCTAATAGCACTCGACTGACTCGGATGATGAGCATTCCTACTCTGCGTTTCTTTACTGACAGAAGATTATGCTGAAATAAGAGTAAATTTCAGTACGCCTCGTGGTTTTAAATAGTAATTCGAATCTTCATTTTTTTTTAGATTGGAAGATCTATTTTCTTTCTTATCAGGTTTTATTTTGTAGCTCGTTCGCCTGATTATTTTTTAAGGTTCTTTTTTTTTGCTTCTGAGTGGGATTGGATGGAAGAGAGTTGAAAATTTTTAGATTAAAATTGAGCTCTCATAGGATAAGGGACTCACTCCCTGGTAATGTTTCCAATAAAGAGATTGGAAATGGCTCTCTACTAGAAATTGATTTTATTTTTTATGTGTGTGTGTCTGTTAAACTTACGGACTGTAATGTAGCAATTTGTTTCTAAAATGAATTTTGTGCTAAATTGTGAATCTAGGATGATTTTTCTTCTTTTAATTTTCTATTTCGTACAAAAACCAAGTTTTAATTTGTCTGGTGAAATATGTTTTCAGATATAATGTCAAAGTTAATCTTTTGTGTGAAGAAAACACAGCCAATTTCTATAATTAAAAAATGGCTGTTCATTTACTGCAATTACAAGGACCATCAACCTCTTTTCTTGTTACTTAATGGTTTATAATTGAATAAAATTTATATCTCAGAGAATTAGCTTTACATATTATTATGGATAGTTGGGAATCCTTCTTGTCGATTTAAGTTTGTTCAATTACAAGTATTAGGGACTCGATTTATGAAAATTCTATAAAAACCCTTATAAATTCTATAATAAAAACACAGACAATTTCTGTAATTAAAAATGGATGTTCATTTACTGCAATTACAAGGACAATTCAACTCTTTTCTTGTTACTTAATAGTTTATAACTGAATAAAATTTATATCACAGAGAATTGGCATTGCATATTATTATGGTAGTTAAAAATCATTCTTGTCTATTTAAGTTTGCTCGATTCCAGTTATTAGTGATTCGCTTTATGAAAATTCTTTAAAAATCGAAATTTAAATAAAAGCTTGAGAATTTGCATTTATTATGTCGATTACTTCTACATAATAAACTTCAGTTAACCTTTTTCTTAGAATTTACTACAAAAACATTTTAATCTGAATCAACACGGAGATTGTTTTGTCGTAGCTTTCATAACTTTTAAATTTAACTTTAACTTTAACTAAACATAGTTTTAAAATAACGAGCAAGACGTTTGAAATTTCACAAACAGTGGTATATTATTTAGCCTCCAAAATAAAAGTTAATGGGTAAAAAATTGTTCTTGAATATTCGTTTCAAACTTGGTACTGAAACTGTAATCTTACCACAGATCGTGCTGGTCTCTGAACTCTGTCAATACTGAAAGACCCCAAACGCCCGTTCAAAGAAAATACTCGAATGCCCGATTATAAAATTTCCACCGTCTTTTGTTGAATATGATTGATTAATTGAATACATGTGGAACGTACTTTGTTCTTTAAAAATCTCTTTCAAGTGATTTTGAGCAATATAGACGCTTTTTAATTAGTCTAAGTGTCCGGGCATACATTTCCCTAGTAGCACATTAGCTTAGCTAATGATTCATCTGTATATGAACCACTTAAGAATACGAACTTTCATTGGGATTTTTATAGAAAGGATAGGATCTTTGGAAGAAAAACTCGACCGTTTCACTATTAATATTGGTGGATTTCGAATTAGTTTTAATAAAATAGAAATTTAGGATTAGAGATAATCATGACTTCACTAAGCATTTGAATTAAATTTCCAGTTTTGTATTTCAGTATCTAATTCATATTAAGAGAGATTGAGATTTTGATTTACGTTTTCAGCAATTTGAAGAGTATGACTTTCTGACTTTTGGTTCTCTTTAAAGAATCAAACAAAATAAAAACAATTATAACTAAATATTTTATTTATTGTTATGTCAGAACATGATGTTTTGGAGATGAGGATTTTAGCGTCAACAAAAATCCGTCGGCCAAAAATGAAAAAAAAAATCTGCACGAGCATCTCAAGATTTTGATGACTTGTTATCATTAGCTTTTGATAACTTGTTGTCATTGCCTTAACAAAAGCTCTGATTTTGAAAAAAAAAATTAAGTTAATGACTACAGCAAATAAAACTTAGAAAAATTGCTTTTTGAGCACTTGATTATACAAATTTTTAAAAAAAAGGAAATGTGATATTTTTTTAAACAATACATGCGAGACAAAGTGTTTTGGATCGTTTGCGACACTAAAGGGACTCCTTCAATGAAAATATTAAAACGAATAAAAAGATAATTTAGCTTGCACGAGTACGTGGTGCCTGGCCGTTCAAGAAATGATGCTCTGACAGGATACTTAGAAATTTGCATAGTGAAATTTATTTTAATTTTGCTCACTTTACTTTTTCAAAATATTTCTTAGTGGTTATTCACTGTTTACGATTTTTGAAATTTTCATCCACTCTTTCCCCGCTTAGCCATATTTTCGAATTGAACGCATTAGATTTAGATTGTCCTCGATTAAAATTCAGAAAAACTTGATCTTTTTATTCAAAATGAGTCATTTTGAATATTTATTTCCGTGCTTCAAAGTCTACTATTAAAATAAAGCTATACAAAGCAATATATTCATATTTATATGTACCAAAAAATAATAACAAAAAACAAATCGATCACGTGCAGCAAAAACAGTCCCGTGTCCATTATGGACAGTCAGCTGCTGCAGCTGTTCCACCCACTTTAAGTGAATTATGAAAAAAGGGGGATAATAGAAAGGGACTGTCAGGTGGAGGAGGGGTGAGAAGTGACGTCATCAAATGTTAGAGTGTCGTGTGCACCCGATAGGGAACGAAACAAATGACATGTTAAAAGCATCCTGACCACCGTGCCTACCCACTCATTTAAACTGTCGTTTACGGAAGGGGCCCTTGTCAGCTGTTAAATATGTACAAAAAAGCGAAATATGATAGAACCAGGGGGTGTATTGATTATAGTGGTGTCTAAGTATATAGAAAAAATAGGGATAATGATAGGGGTGGATATTTTTGTCACCGATCTGTTACAATTTGACTCTGAATCGGCAAATTCTTTAACGATACACAAGACCTTATAGGTAGGAATGAAATAAATTTTAAGAATTACTCATTGTTAAACAAAGCTAAGGAGTACTCAATGCTATTGAAATAATAATGTTAAATGTTTATAACGTTAATGTTAATCATGATGGTGAATGAAGCTAAGAAGTGCTCAAAATTGTTTTCATTATTAAAATAATAACGTTGAATGTTAATTACGTTAATATTAATAAAGATTAAAATGAAATCTGCTATGCATGTTTCAATGTATCATGTCAGAACAAAATTTTTGCCGGCTTGCTGGCACTGAAATAGCGCGTCTTCCTCGTGTTCTGGGAGTCCCTGTTTGGGCATGGCTGTTCTTAAGTGTGCTATCTGTGAGATGTGGGACTGTGCCTCCCTGTAAAAAGGGGCTGAGTTGTAGTCTTGGTTCTAGTTGGCGCTACTTCAAAAACAAGAGGCGTTCCTTTCGGCTTAAATCTGTAACTGTATCAGCGGGAGGGGGGGGGTATCCATGTTAAGTGCCGCAAGTAACAACAACACAAAATTTCTTGAACGTCCAAGCACCACGTGCTCGTGCAAGTAAAATTTTATTTTTATTCATTTTAATTGTTTTATTGATTGAGTCACTTTAGTATTGTAAAAGATAAAAAAAACCCTTGTGTCTAATTTATTTTTTTAAAAAAAAATATCACATTTCCTATTGATTTCATTTCGTATAATCACATGCTCAAAACAACATTTTTCTAGGTTTTATTTGCTGTAGTCATTAACTTATTTTTTAAAAATCAGAGCTTTTGTAAATGAAAGCCAACGCGTTATTAAAAGCTAATTTTTTGAGATGCTCGTGCAGATTTTTTTTTTCATTTTTCGCCCACGGATATTTGTTGGTGCCAGAAATCTCATTCCAAAAACATCATGTTCTGACATGATAATAATGTTAAATTAAGCTAAAAAGTAATCAATATTATAAAAAATATTTTTTATGCGAACATTTGATTATACTGATTTTGTTTAGCTAAAATTCTTGTATGTCTGTTCAAAAGTGTCATTGATCATTTTGATATTATTTAGCTCGAATTCTTGTATTTTCATCATTTATTTCAACAACCAGTATTTATTAATTCAATTCACAGAAAAGAAAAAGTATAGACTTTGTCCCTAAATTTTTTTATTTAAATTATATAAAAAATTCTTACATCGAAAGGCTAAGTCGCAATTCAATAAGTTAATGCTTACTCCGATACAATTTATCTCGATTATCTACTCGATTCTCTCCTTTGCAAACTAAAAATTATTTTTTAGTATAATAATTTGCTTATATTTTACAAATGCTACCGTTTTTTCCTGCATCTGAAACCTAAATATAATATAGGTATTTCTGAAACAGATATTTTTATATTCTATTTGGTCTCATAGTTAAGTGAATTTAATAAGTTGAGGAGTGCGAATTTTCTGAGCAAATTAATATTAATATTTCCTTTCATTTAATATTCTGTATAGAATTCATAAATCGTATTGCATTCACTACCTCATTTAAATTCAATGCACTCAAAAGGCATTAATAATCGATTAATTTGTTGCAAATGGCTTTTCGAATCCGCATCAGTTCAAAAGATGGGCGAGGTTCTTATCAATCTCAATATATCTTCAACTAATTCCTTATGAATATGATTTTATAGAATGGCTGAAATCCAGGCGTTTGCTTAAATATAATTAGGAATAACTTCTGTCTAATATAATAAATTGCACTCTACTGCATAAATCGAAAATATAAAGACACAAATATGATACATGTATGCCGCATGGAAAATATATTTAAAAAAAATAGATTATGCATCAAAATCGCCGTTTTTGTTTTATTGTATTATTGAAAATTATATCCAAGATATAACTTGGTTTTTATCTGTTTGCTATATGAATGATTCTCGTTTGTATAAAAGAAAAAAACTGTCAAATATATATATAAATAAATGTATGGTAAAGTAAACATTAAAAATTTCAAAATTGCTTAATGGAACTGGAGTTATTAGAGAACCATATATAGTATATTCTCGAATGTCGGGCATAATGCGGCGGAAGAGACAGGCCGGAGTTCTATAAAATCCTTTCTTGGACCACCAATACCGTAAGATATAGTTTTCATACCTAAACTCATTGTTATAATACTTATTTTTTCACTTCTGATTGAGTACTAAGACCTGCATTTATCTCAAACCACGTAGAATGTGAACATGGACGCTGCCCGATGAATCATGAAAGCAGTTGCTGATAGCATGTTGATTTAACCCAGTCGCTGCCAAACACGAATATACTCCTGATTGGCAGGGTGTTACCCATTGCCAGCACGAATATACTCGTGATACTTTCAATATATTATAAAGTATAACTTGTTAAACTTTCAAACTTTTTATGGCCACAAACATAAATATAAAAGTGTAAAAACTCGAAAAAAATTCTACAAATAAATTGTTTTTTACAAAAATTTTACTTTATTTAACCCATTCGCTGCCAAGCCTAAATTGTATGAGGTTATTCCCATTGCCAACCACGAGTATATTCGTGTTTATTTTCATACATATAAATGATTATTTATGACAAAATATATGTATTTGTTTTGAAATAATAAAATTTAGATAAACAATAATACTCAAAACAGAAATGGCAATGGGAATAACCTCATACAATTTAGGCTTGACAGCAAATGGGTTAAAATAAAAACCTCTGTACTCGTAGTTTATGTACTGCTCTTCACGTTGCAAAAATTTACTTGGGAATAAGCGAACTAAAGATTATAAACTCTCCATATTTTAACGAATTCTGTATACTTTATTGCGGAATAGTTTTTAAAAAAAATATGAAGCAACTTCCCCTAAAGAATTTATTGAACTGAATCCTGTACTTACTGTGTAGTTACAATCAGGAACAGTATCAACAACTGACGTCCGTTACACTCCGATGAAACAATAAAAAACGAACAGAATGCTGCCTTTTTCCTGTCACAAGAATGCTGCTTTCCTGTCACATGAATGCTACAGAATGCTGCTTTTCTGTCACATGAATGCTACAGAATGCTGCTTTTTCCTGTTGCCATTTTGCATAGCATAAATCTACTTCCAACGCCTTGGCAATGTTGCCAATGCAGTGCTTTACCTTTCTGAAATAATTACGTGAAAGAAAACCAGGCCGAATAATACGGTAACCGGATAGTCGCAAACCGAATACTCGAGGGTATACTATACTCGTGTGCAGATAGGAATGAATATTCTAAAAAATATAGCTTATGTGCCAAAATTGCCATTTATGTTTTATTATGTCATTAAACCTTGTAACAAAGATGTCACTTAATTTTTATCTATATATCTTATGAATGACTATTGTTTATACAAAAGAAAAAAACTGTCAAATATAAAAAATGTATGGTAAAGTAAACACTAAAACACGCAAAAATACTTAAAGGATTCGGAGTTTGTACGAGAACCACATCCTTTTTGCTTACAGAAATCATTAGTGTGCTTATTTCATGAAACCATTAGATACAATAATGGCGCATCAATTAAAAATATGGTATCTAGAAATTTTTATAGTCTTTTATTATCCATAAAAGACACAATCGCTAGCTCTCATGATTGGGAAGATAAATTGCGAATAACAAGCGACTTAGTGGCATAGCCTATCCCAATCATCCATCCTTGCCTGTTATGGAAACGAGCAACACTGCATACCCCATGTTCCACCCTTTCGGTTGGATCAAGTCCAGAAACTGCACAATGGATGCAATAATTTGTTTTCCCCCGAAAAATACAATTTTTATGATTCGCTGAATACAGAGCTCTTTCCTAACGTGGAACTCTTCGGAAATTACTCCTCTGGTTATTGCTGTTGTCCTTCGGAGTTGAAAGTCAAAATCAGACGCAAGCCATCGCAAAGAATGAATGCAGGCCAAGAAATGCTACTGGAAGAAGAAAAAAAGAACAAATCTTTTATTCGAAATTGCAAATAAGTAGGGTTGGGCATGTATGTATGCGCGTATGTGTTTATGGGATCCGTTTATCGCGGCCATATTCTTTGCCTGCTCGCTGCTGCGCTGAAAACAATTGAAGTTCCAAACAGCGGAGCTAAGAAATACAATTTTCAGCTCTAATATACTAAAAGCTGTTTCGCTAAATTTGATTGTTAGCTTTTAAAAAAAATCAAAGTCGATCTAATCCGCAAACCAGAAGTGTCTTGAATTGTTTCACAAAGAGGATAGATTTGGAGGCTTGTATTTGCTTTTAATGCCTTTTGTGTTGTCGTTATTGTAAAAGATTTATTGTTTGTTTGGTGAAATGAAAATTTATTATTTGCGTTAGCTAAATGTATGCTAATTTGTCTTATCTTTTTTTTTTCACTGGAAAATTTGAATCAATTATTGAATCAAGAAAAGTTTTTTCAACAAGCTAAATGTATGCTAATTTGTCTTATCTTTTTTTTTCCACTGGAAAATTTGAATCAAGTATTGAATCAAAAAAAAAAGTTATTTTAACAAATTTCAAATTTTTTTGAACATTTATGAGAGCAATTAAAAATTTGAAGCTTTATTGAATAATATCTTTAAATATTCTGGTATTTTTTTTTTTTTTTTGTAGAATAATGAAAAGCTAACAGCAATTTTTTTTTCTGTAAGCTTGTTTGCGATATCAATATTAGGTATAATTACTTTTGAAAACCGATTCTCATTTATGGCCAATTTTGAGATGAAAAATATTAATATTTATTTCTTATTTAAACTTATTTGATTAAAATATAATTTTTTTGATACCGTTTCAATTTTACTTCAATTCATAAAAAAGTCATAAAAGTTTTAATTTTTAATTCAGTATAAACAAAACGAAATATTTGCAGAGCATAAAAATGAAAAATAATCATTATTGAAAAGTATTATAATTTTTTTAAGATTTTTAATGATAATTTATGATAAAAAAATTAAATGAAAAACGAAATTTAAACATTCAATCTTAAATAAATAGCGAAAAAATATGGACACATTTCATTCAATAATAAATTTAGTTCTTCTGTTATGTATTTTTTAAATATAAAACTGATTTATATTGTATACATATATATAATATGTTGACATTTGAGTTTTAAACTTCTTTTCGTTGATATTTAATATTTTATCAAATATTAATTGTATTTTTTATCAATGGCAAAAGAATACTCAATTTATTTTTATAAACTTCACAAAATTTCCCAAACTTTAAAAGTTGTTTACAAGATTTCTTCTATAGATCTTCTCAAAAAAGTTATATAATAACTGAAATGAAATGTCCTTAATGTGTAAAGTCCCATATGAAGCCATCCTATCGAATATCTCTGACATCTACAATGGAAAAAAAAATAAGGAATATGTCTTCAATTTCTAAAATCTTATTATTGATCCTTTTGTATATGTATCTTGAAAAGTCTGCTGAGATTAATGTAGCAACTCCTGGTTTTCGTGGAGTTTATACATGATGTTCTTTAAACCGTGAAAAATCACTGGATCTTACAATCCGACGATAACTTTTATATGTTTTCCTGCAACACATAAAAAAAGTGGGAATAAATCCTCGTCTGGCATCATTGTAAAGCAGGGAAGCCAAACATTGGTTATCGGCACAAAGCAAAACCTTATAAGTTTTCTGCCCATCTGTTCCCGTTGTCACTACCAGATTGGTACATCTAAGTGCATGCTGTTTGATGCGTATTATTTTTGAGGCTTACAAACCATTGGGATCAATAAAACTTTTAAGTCGTTTAGAATCCACAAGCAGTAAAAAAAAGGTGCAAAAAACAAAGTGGGTATAAAAAAGAATATCGTATTTGCATATCCAGCAAGAATTTTTAGTTATTTGTCTACGTATAAAAGGCGGTTTTTGGTGAATATTTATAATTTTTTTTGTCATTTCATTTTAAAATCCATTTATTTAGATTTCAAAATCTGTACTTGTTTTAAATCTAAGATAAAAGGTAACCGAGATGTATGATGTTTTATAAACCGCAGCTGAAAACTAATTGAATTGAAGTAATTGAATCTTTCCAACATTTTATCAAAATACATACTTCCCTAAATTATAATTTATTTTATAACATATAAACTTTTACCCTCGACATCATACACATAAGACTTTATGGAAATTTTTGATGTGTTTGTGGGAGAACTGTAACATAAATTTATTTTGTGCCAAATAAATATATATTAAGTAATTTGGGAAAAAATAAAAATTAAAAATTAAGTCGATTGGAATATTTCGAAATTTGAAAAAATTGTATATCTTTTCAATTTTTAAAGAAATTATATGTTTCGTTTGAAAGAGTTTTTTTTCCAAAGAAATTTGGCGTATTCATAGTTTAATACATATGCATATAAAATTTCCTAATCCTAAATGAATAATTCGCAAAAGTGCCTTATACAGTACACCGTTCTCTTAAATATTCATTATGCTCTTTAATACATTATTTCATTGTAAGAATTATCAATACAAAGCTCACCTTTTGAATTATCCATTAATTCGTTTGTGGCTCTTTGTTAATTCGGCATAATGCTAATGAGAGTTTAACAATTGGATTACATTTTTTGTCACTTTTTAAAGAAATACTTTGTTTTTTATTGTGCAATTTTAAGTCAGATATTACAAACCTGTTTTTAGTTTATTCTTTAAAACAGATACACTCCTACGTTTGCCTTATTCATTTGAATATGTTATTTTTCGTTAATTTAATCAAAGCATGCGTTTTAAATTTATAATTATGAAAATGTTTTATGAAAAATGAAACTAGTAACACTATGATCCTATTGAATAATTGTTGCATTTTTCCTTATTTTTTTTATTGAGTTTTATCCTTGAAAGAGCGTTGGCGTAAACAGCGAATTGATATTTTTATATACTGCAATAATTGGGTTGTTAGCTTTTTTAATCTTTTCAGGTTTGTGAGATAATATAAATATGTTCTCAGAATTGACTTTTTTTTGTTCCGCTGTACAAACAAATTTTTAATAGATACGTTAAAGCTGTAATATTTATTTCAGATCATAATTCTGACCTTCATCTTTCTTCCTCATTTATAATTCCTATTTATTTTTTTAAACTTTATTTTAAAGGAAACTCTTTTTATATTGTTTAAGCTCGTTTCCTTATCCTAATTCTTTTCACAGCCAATTAATAAAATTATATATTTAACCAAAATTAATTTTTACATAAAAACATCAAATTAAATTTACTTCCTTTATTACAAATTACTATGTTGAATCAAAATGAACTAAGTTATGCCAATTCATATTTTGATCGTGATTCCTTTTTAGTTCAATTACACTTATTTCTTAATCCTAACACATCAAAGCAAATTAATAAAATCAAATCAAGGGTCATAAGGCTCTGGTGATAAGGTCTTGCCTTCAGTAACATATCCTGAGTGAATATCTTAAATCTTAAATACGATTTCACAGAAAAGCCATCGTGTAAACAAGTCTAGTACACGTTAAATCTATCGGGACCCAGTATCCTCTTACTGGTGTGGTGCGAAAGTTTGGAGAGGGAAAGGAGCCGAGTGTTCTCGAGTGTTCTTTCATTACCTGATCCATTCCACTTTCCTATTTAATAAATCAAATCAAGCTATCGAAAGATAATTCTTCATTGACTCCACATGCCTAGTGGATGGATAATGAATCACTGATATAAATAGATTCTTTTAAAGGATTCCTGCGTTTCCCTTGTCAAAGGTCAACACAAGGTTAACATGTTTGAGAGTTCCTGTCAAAATCCGGCATGTGTCAGATTTATGAGAATATCATAGTTTATGAGATCAAGTTAAAGGATTTCGACCCTTTTTATCTTATTATGCTTTTTTATGTCTGTGTAATCTTTGTCTGCTTCTGTGCCGTATCTCTCGAGATGGAATAAAAAGAAATTAAAAATTCAATCTGCTGTCTACCTGATTTCCAGCCAAAACTCTGCAATCTGCTTCAAATCCAAAATAATTGTGATTACATTGCACACACACACACACACGCATACGCACACACACACACACATACACACACAAATTTAATGTTCAAGATGTAAAAGCATATAAATGTAAAAAAAAATTAATTGATTTTGAATAATGGTTCATTAAAAAATTAACTTATGATATTACTATCTTATTGTACATGAGTCATTAACATTGATATAAAGTTTTTACTGAAACTGCGACTAGCATTTTATTTCAAATGGGACACGACCGAGATTTAATTGAACATCCTTTCATTCATTATTATAGTTTAACGAGTGCAAAAATTATAAATTTTAAGTGACGAAAAGAATTTATCTTGATCTTTAATATTAAACATGCTATATAATGTCGTATCACACCTCCCTCCAAAAAAGTATTTAATCAAAACTTATGCCAGCAAGACAAAGTTATTATATTCGTCGAAGGAGCACAATAATCAAATAGCAAAAACACATACATATATATTTAAAGAGTGCCTATGCTGCTACTCCTAGAAACAAAGTGGAGTATAGATGAACCAAGACAGAAGTAGAAAAAAATGAGAGTAAAATCATGAGGAAAGTATAAATAAACCAAAAGTAAAACCAATAAGAAAACAAAAAAAACCAGTCCTGAAAGTCATCAGGCCGGATTCTTTTCTTATTGGTTTTACTTATGGTTTATTCCTACTTTCATTATGGTTTTACTCTCATTTTTAATTGAATAATTATGCATCGAATAACTTTTTCCAAGTTCAAAGGTCATTCGAATCCATCTAAAACGGAAATAGTCGCACATCAAAAGTATCGGCAACGTACTTCCTATCATCAGGCCTTATTTATTTAGCTAGAAAGGATTGTTATTTCGTCTGTAGCCTTTATAACAAAAGTTAGTATGTTTCCAGAAAATGTTACCGCGTCTTAGGAGAACTCTTCAGTTCCTTCTTCTTTTAAATCAAGGCGAGACGAGATTGCCCGAAATTCCTCGCCTATCGGAAGACAGAACTGGACGATGATGAGTGTTTAATTCTGCCATTGGAGTGGGCAAGTGGACGCTGTGAACCAAACATTAGGGGCGTACAACCATTAAATCGAGGTCAATGGAAGGAACTGTCGAAGCCGATAGAACAAAATAACTTTTTTTCCTTAGCAGTGTCCAGGAGAATAAGAATAAAAGTAGGTTCTCCTGTAAGTAAAGGCTGGCCAAAGGAGTTGGGGAACGTTTATGTATCACGCCAGAACTAAGTGGAGTTTGATTGTATCGACTACAAGCATTTTAGTATCTGTTTTTTGTTGAATCTTTTGATTTTATACGTTTTCATAAATATAATTTTAAATCATTGATATAAGTAATAATAAGATTAATTTATCAGTAACTCTTTAGATTTCTTGTTGGAAATCGCATTTTATTTTGCTTGTTCATTGCTGTTCCAATCATAAAAAAAGCGGAAAGTGTATCCAAATAGCTTCAGCAAGATATTTTGTCTTTTGATTATTGTTTTATATTTAGCTTATCAAATTTCGTAATTGTATTTTTGAGATTTCATGATAACGAAGTATTTTTATGTTTACCAATGTTTTAAAAGTATTATTCTAGTTTGAATAGTTAGGATTTTGATTTTATACTCACTTTTAATACGTTAAATCTATCTTTACAATGACTAACTAAAATAATTTTTTTTTTAAACTTGCTTTAAATTTTTTTCTTTGTAATCATTTACTCTTATAGTTCCACATGTCATTTTAAATTTACAATTCATGAAGAGAAGGTAATTAAAATATTTTGTTTTGACTTTTTTATTTGGCCTTTAATAATTCTTGTTTCAGAAAATTTAAAGAAATTTTTTTTTGTATTCGATCATATACCCAAAATTAAGGTAATTAATTTGTAGCATATATTTTTTCTTCTCTAAAGCAAGATAAATATATTTCGAAGTTCATGTTCGGAGAAGTTTCTTAAGGTTACCATCATTAATTCTTTTGCTGATTTCTTATATATATATATACTATATATAATCTCTTTGTTTATTACAACACTATTTAGACCATTTTCGTCTCCTAGCATATCCAAGGGATTTAATATTGCTATTAAGTAATAATTTGAACATTTTTCTGATAAAAAAAATATTCGAGCGTATTTCCAGACATTAGTTAAACCACAGATAAAAGTCCAACTGTTGGTTAATCCACAATAAAACATTAAGCACAAAATATCATATTGTAATACTATAATGTTTACAATATTTATACAAAGACTTCCTCTGAGAAGCATTGCAATAAAAAAAACAATCGATGCAATAAAAGAAATGTAATATATAATAAAAGTAAAAAATCTATGCGAGGGAAGGAATACATACAATGAAAGAAAATAATCCATGCAATAAGAGAAATACAATATACAATAAAAGAAATAGAATCGATGCAATAAAAGAAATAGAATCGATGCAATAAAAGAAATAAAATCGATGCAATAAAGGGAATAAAATCGATGCAATAAAAGAAATAAAATTGATGCAATAAAAGAAATAAAATTGATGCAATAAAAGAAATAAAATTGATGCAATAAAAGAAATAAAATTGATGCAATAAAAGAAATAAAATCGATGCAATAAAAGAAATAAAATCGATGCAATAAAAGAAATAAAATCGACGCAATAAAATAAATAAATTTCACAATACACGTAAACAATAGATACAATAAAAGGGAACAATCGATAGCATCGTTACTGAATCAAATCATCAAAATAATTTTAACGCGCACTGAAGCTTCACCTAAATGAAATCTCAACACACACCTTTTATCCCAATCGCATTGTGACCTTCGCTGTGAAAAGAAGAGATTCTGGAACATCCCCCCTCTTAGGACCAACTAGTCACAAAAAGATGGGAAAGTGGAAGAAGAAAAGAAAAGCGTGCCGCTTCTTGGATGCGACGCATAGCACAAAGCGATGGCCCATAGCGGTGTTCGAAGCAAAAGGTCTTCTACATTAAGGGACCTTGTTTCCAACGGGGAGAGCCGAGAACCATCAACTTGAGTTCAATCGGTTGTGAAGGCACCCCTAATGATTGGTTATTTGGCAGGGCCCAAGTGATCAGCCCGAAGAGACGCCTTCAAAATACTGCTGTCTTCTACATGAGAGCATCTTCTTTGGGGGGAAGGCTTTTGCCTTGCCGATGGTCTTGTTTTACGACGCAACGTCATTCAAGTTGAGAGAAAAAGCTGGCAAGACTGGGAACTTTGTTTTTCTCCTGGGACAAAAAGGAGATGAGGGGGTATGGGGGTGGACGGAGAGTTTTAGAATGAATACACTTCATTTAATTCATTTGCATTTAGATCGGTTTATTTACGGTTCTGGAAAGCGAGGGGGAGAAGTGGTTGTACCTTTTGATTTATTGGATTCCGTCGTACTCTTTTTGGAATAGAAAATGATCCTCTAGATTATCTATTGAGGGCATTTGTCAATGAGAAACGATCGATTGTAGAGGGCGAATTGTATTGATAAATAATGGAAGAATTAATAAATGATTAATTTTTTGATGGAACTTTATTGTCATGGAATAAAATACTCTAATTTTAGTTTTATTTTTGTTGTATTGATAAAGAATTGATGGGTTTTTTTATGATGGGTAAATAAATAATTATTCAAATTACTGGCACCTCAAAAGATGAACAATTATTTAAATTACTTTCATAAATAAAAATTAAAAAGTTAAAACCTGATAAATTAATATATTGATTGTCATTGGAATAAAATAATTGATTGCTTTCAGTTGCTCATTAATTGAAGATATATCCACCAATAATTAACAACACATTAAGGACCACTCACGAATTTTCTCATGCTTCACGTCCCATGTGTTGTGGACCACTCATGAGTTTTTC
>JAOUZG010036560.1:2956292-2968020 GCA_026289955.1 Argiope argentata
TTCACGTCCCATGTGTTGTGGACCACTCATGAGTTTTCTCATGTTTCACGCCCCATGTGTTGTGGACCACTCAAGAGTTTTCTCATGGTTCACGTCCCATCTGCTTGTGAACCGCTCACAAGTTTTCTCTCTCATAAGATAATTTTAGAACGTACAAGTTTGCTCCAAAACGTGCCATCCCAGGCGTATGTCTTTGCTGTCATTAATGTGTTAATAGAAATGGGTTTATAGATCTTAAAGTTGTTTTAAATATTCTTCAGCATTTAAAAGTAATTGGCATATTCCAACAGAATCTACCTTTTTCTAGACCTTTTGTCTAATTCAAAACAATCCATGCATAACACTGAATATAAATTTAAATTAATCTTGTTTCTATTAAATAGTAATTCATGAATTCTAATCGAATTTATCATTAGTCTTTTAGTAAGAGATATCATTTATTTTGAATACTGTTTATTATTCAGCTGCAATTTTTTTAATAATGTGGAACTTTCCTATAATACTAAGATACATAGAAATATGTATTGTTTCAATTACTGATCATATAATCATTTGCAACTGATACAAATTGAATCATAAATTGGTGCATCAATACTTATTCAAAAGAAATGTAATTAGATTTTTTATACATTAATGTATTTACTTTTCATTACACAAGCACAATATATTAAGTTAATTATATGAATTTTTTTTATGTATTTCTTGAATCACTGGCAATGTAATAATTAGTAACTGATGCAAAATTAAATCATCACTGATAAAAATTGGAGCATTGATTGATGTATGTTCAAAAGAAATATAATTAAAGTTTTTATACATTGGTGGATTTAATTTTCATTACATATGCACAATATATTAATTTGATTGTATTCCATTTACATATTTCTTTATTCATTGGCCGTGTAATCATTAGCAACTGATACAAATGGTATCATCACTGATAAAAATTGGAAAATTGATGTTTACTCAAAAGAATTATAATTAAAGTTTTTATACATTATTGGATTAAATCTTCCTTGTATATGCACGGTATATCAAGTAAATTTTTATCCATTTTTAAAAATTTTTGCTTAGAAATCCATATATATCCAAAGATTATTTACAAAAATACAGTCTCAATTCCTAACCACGAAACTCTCCGTATCAGACTAAATTGGCTTGGATGTTCCGTGGCGATTAAAATGACATTTGCGATGTCAGTCTGGGCACATGGAGGGAAAAGTTAACCTGAAAATCGATTGCGGTAATCCTTTGGGCTTTTGTTAGAATCTGAGCGTCATGTTCCTACTAACAAGAATTGCCCAGAATGGAATATACCGGGATGGGGGAAGAGAGGACTTTGGTGAATCTCTCCGAATGGCCTTAAAAAAAAGAAGACGAAATAGGTGGGGTGGGGAAAGAAACCTTTTTAGTGACGGTCTTGGTAGCCATGTTCTTGCAACATACACGTTTACAGGGATTAAACTAGGATTTGTTGATTGTAACAAGCCTAAAACAGCAGGACAGCCTATTGGACGGGATGGATCTTTAACGAAATGGTCGCTAAAAGCCGAGAATAAACCTATAAAATGGTTACAAAGCAGAAAGACAATAGATGTTTATGATCTATTCTGGCCTTGTGCCATGTATTGTCTCTTGTTAAGGCTGCTGCTCTGTGCACCCTATCGCCCGAAGATTTCATCAAAAGATATTCCATTTTGAGTATAAAATCTGCTTCTCAAGAAGATTCTTTTGTGATTACATAATATTTTGTCTGGTGTTTCAGGCCTACTGGGAAATCATTGTAGAAGTTTCCATTATCTAGCTATTTGCATCTGCCCTGGTTTCTTATCCTATCAACAAGCAATTGTAGGAACTTTCGATCTTTAATCCTACTAGTACTATTTACTAGTATTTTAAGAGAATTTTTTACTACCATATTCTGCTCATGATAATATTTCAACTATGCCAATATCTTTTTCTTGGGATAATGTAAATGTAAAATATCGGAAATATTTCTATCGTGTAGTTATTTTTTATAATATAAAAGGATTGTCATAAAAGAATGGGATATCTGGAGAATCTAGATATTTCCTAATAAGTTTCTCTTTATCCTTGTTTTTCCCTTTCTACTTGATATAGTGATGCGTGCAGTTTATGACAAAATAAAGTTGATATCCATTTATGAAGACACTCTTTGGAAAAATGAAAATGATTTCCTGTTCGCCTAAATACTTTTTTACATCATATTTATTTAGCACTTTTCTTAATAAACTATTATTGTGCATTTCCAAAATATCTTATACGGCGCAATCATTAATTAAATCTTTTAAGAGATAATTTCCTTGAAATTTATTTAAAGTAGTATATGTTAAGTGATATATACATCTGCAGTTGACTTTCTAGTCCTGTATCTATTATTTATACACTCTAGCATTTAAGCTATCAATTTATCTTGCTATAGAGAAGATATAATTTGCTATATTTATGTTATGACAGTCCTTATAATAGAGTAAAAGCTGAAATGTGTCCAAATGATTTATTCTTTTTAAATGGTATGTCATTATAGATTAATTATATAAATATAGAGTATTTGTTATTTGAATTCTTGAGAATAAAAGAGTATCTGTTATTTATGTTCTTGAGGATAAAAGAGTATCTGTTATTTGATGTTCTTGAGGATAAAAGAGTATCTGTTATTTGATATTCTTGAGAATAAAAGAATATTAGTTATTTGATGTTCAAGTGATATGTTCGAGGTTAACTATATGCATTCCATTTTGCCTGATCTCCTGAATATTTTTGTATTTTTTAGTTGGAAAATTGAAAATAATGCAACTTTTAACTATCGCGAATCTTAATTTGTTTCCTTTAAACTTAATTCAAAATATGTCGATTGTAAAACAAGACTAAGCAAACAAATTTATCATTAGTTTCAATTACTTGAAGTAATTTCATTCGTAAAAGGAAAAAATTCAACACATATTTTATTTTAACAATTTTTTTTATTTTCACTAATTTAGATTTGCTTTTTATTAATATTGAGTTTCGAAACTATTTTTGAATCTCAGTTAACTGACATGAACAACTAACTCGCCACCAAATATAAAACTGTCTGCAACTGTCTTGTGAATAACAATAGTTTGATGGTAAGAACTGGGTTTCGAAAACTGATAATTCCAAAATCGTAATCTGACTCCTCTAAAAAAACTTTGTGTAATCGAGTATGATGCGGTTGAAATCAGTTCACCTCCCTCTGGCGTGTGCGGAAATTTTGGAAGATTGTGCCAGTTCAGATATCTTCCTTGTTTTCTGATCGTGATGCAAAATCACAAGATCCATCCCCAAAGAGTCTTAGTATTGATTTAAATCGAGATATTGATTAACTAAATCTAACCGATTTCCTCGGCATATTAATAAAGTAAAATATGTTATTGTGCCTCTTATTATATGGGGCATCTTCCATGGAATCGGGCGTCAAATCGACTGTCCTGCTGCCTCGTATTTGTACTTCTAAACCACTCCAATTTCTCTTGAGATTTACCGAGTAAGAGGTCCTTTGTTCGTATATCAATCATAGCTAAATAGTCTTGCCAATAATGTGATGGAAAGTTTGTGCCGAATCGAATCTCCCCCTCGTTATCTGACTTCGGCTAACAATTTCCAAAGCTTTTTATTACTGTAGCATGATTGTCCTCATTTGGTTTGAAAGCAAAACAATAATTTAATTAAATTGACAAAACCGTAATAAGAACCTATTAATTCCATTGCATTTAATCTAATTATTGAAATAAAGATAAAACTATTCTTTTCAGTATTTTTTAAAGAATTTAATTATCAATTTTAATCGATTTCATCTTCTTTTTTCCCCCGATTACATTCAAGATTACAATCAGTTTAACTAAACAAAGCAGCGAGAAAAGAAACTCGATCACTCTCAATCAATTCATTACAAGAACGTATTACCAAAGTAAATTATTATTTTACTTCCTTGAACCGCATATTATTTTGTAATAACTGGTTTTGAAAAACGGTGAAAAAAACGCATTTTTAGGGTCAATAATTCTATTTAATTAAGGAAATCAAATTACCGTTTCATTTTAACGGACCAGTCTTGGTTCTCGTCTTAATGAATATGTATGAAGTCTGCGATTTTGTTAGGAAAAAAAAGAAGAAAAGAAAGCAGTTTTTGCAATGGGAACAAAGCTTCTTTTTTAAAATGTTATTTTAAATGCATTTGCTGCTGCTTGCTTTAGAAACATTGAATTAATATAGAGTTTTTGACATGTTGTTGCTTTTCATTTTATTATCTTACATTTTATGTTAAAGAGTAAAATTCTTTTCTATTAAAATTTAATGAATAGCTGTTCTTTATTTAGCGAAGATTTCACTTTTAGAAAACTCATTATTAAAACTGTAATGCTGTTCTCACTGAAATAATAATTATTTCGCATTCAAACTCATCTCTAAATAAAGCTGCGTTTATGATATATATTTTTGATATTTTGTCGAGAAAATATTTTTTCGATGTCCTTTGACATTTTGCGAATCCTAATGTCAAAGGCGAAGACATTTATAGAATCGCATTATAAAAAATATAAGTAGATAAAATTATAACGAAAAATATTTTACTAGATATTCAATATTTATATATTCGCAGCATAAAAAACATTAGACTAAAAATAATGAAAAATATTTTCTAGATATTCAACATTTATAGATTCATAGAATAAAAAATATAAATAGATAAAAAAAATCAAGGAAAATTTTCTAGATATTCAATTTTACTTAAAAGAATAATATTATTTATATCTCTTTACTAAATTTTATCGAAATACAGTCAGATATATTTTTCATTTTCCAGTTTTCAAATAGAGTACCAGTCTAGTTGTATTGTAGTATTCTTCATCCCAAGATAATGAAGAAAAACTTTCTAAATATTCAACGATACTTAAAGAGTTTATATTACTTGCATTTCTCTACTAAATTTTATCGAATTAAAATCAGGTATATTTTCAGTTTCCATTTTTCAAACATAGACTACCACTCTAGTTGTACTCAACAGTCAATTAACTGCTTCCTCGAAAAACTGCCTTTCGTTGATTAGTGGACTATGCCCCATAAAACCATTAAAATTAACTCAAATAATGAAATTCAAAGCTTCATGACTAGATCAGTTTGGGTCACAGAAGCGTAGAATTTAATTTATTTTTAAAATTTTAATGTGCTGAAATAATTTTAATAAATATGATTGATTTAAGGGAGGGATGGTACAGAAATTTAATTTCTCAGTTTTTCTAAAAGTATAATTGCCTTAAACCATGCAATGAATGGTTTTTTAAATGCTTTACCCTGTATTTACCGAATTTTTCAATCATAAATATTTATGTCAATTGTTTCAAGTTTATTTTTTAATCTTTAGTTGAATTTTGTTACCGAATAAGACCAAGAAAGTGAAAAAACTTTTTTAATTAATTAAATAAATAATAAAAGAGTTTTAGTATTACTTTTACTTGATCTCTACTGCTTTCTATTAGAAATACTTTCTTCATGTTCTTTCAAACACTGTTAAAAATAGTCAGTTTGTGAAGACATCAGACGGATTTAAACAGTACTTTAAAATGCTGTCGGTAAGTAAGGGGCTAAAGCATATCTCCACCTGATTATCTAAGATTATTTCTAAAGATATTAAAATCAGTTTTTGAACTATGAATCTTATGTACAGATGTGTAAATAAGCCTAAAATGTCAGTTTTGTCTTAATAATTTTCACAAACTAATCTTAAGTGGAGAGACGCTCTATATATTAAGGAAATTAGTGATTGCCATCTTCGAAAAAATGAATCGCGAGATTTTGAATAATTTCCATTTTTTAAATCTGTTTGTTTGTTTCTTAAGTAATGAACTGCAGCTACATGCAAAATATAAAATGTTTCAAGCGAAATTAAAATATTATTTTCAATCTAAAGATTAATCACAAAATGTCTTATGACGAAAGTAACATTTTCCTTTAGTAAAAAGCGAATTTATTTTATTGAAAAGCAATGTTTTATTTTTATCGATAAATATATACTAATATGTATATTTTTTGTTTTATGTAGCTTCGTTTTTTCGTTTTTCATTTATATATATATATATATATATATATATATATATATAATATAATTTTTATTTTGGTCCATGATTTCTTGAAAAACTAACGAAGGAAATAGATATAATTTCAATAAACAATGAAGCACCTCATTAAGAATTTATAAATTACGAAATGCTGAAGAGAAGAATTTTTTTAATGTTTCTTCATTTTCATTAAATAATAAAACAATTTATGCTCAACTGTGATACAGTTTTCATCTTCTATTTCTTTCTTTTTTTTAGTTTCGAATGGGAAAATAACGCATTCAAGAATTTTAATTTCTGAAAGCATTTAATCTGTTCCTATAAGTTCTTATTTCTTATTGTTTTTTTACTAAGATTTAAATTTTAAAAATAGATATATATAGATTATAACGTTATTATTTCTATTCAGTTCTATATGTCTTCAACGACCAAATATTAATATTTTTAAATTAGTTAATCTTAATGAATCGCATTTTACGACGTTAAATAAAAGCACTATTTAAAATTATGCTTATGAAATAAACATAGAGCATGGTGCCTAATCACTGATGACACAAGCTTTTATCGATTATCGATTAAATTATAATTTAAAATTATCGATTTAGTTTAATTATGAATTTTAGGTCGAGATTTGTACCTAAATTTTGCTTGTGATGATATACCTTAAAAATAGAGTTGTGGATTTGATGGCATATCAGGACGTCCTGAACTTTCATATGAAATGAAAATTGGTGAAATCGACTCGGTGATTTATAACTGGAATGAGAGAGGTCTCTCTATAAAAATCATGGTAAAAATTGGTTTATATTTTTTTTTAAAACGAGATAGGCCAATAACGATGGCATACCTGAGGGATCTTGGACTTTCATATGAAATAAAAATTGACGGAATCTATTCAATTCAATTTAGGGACTATATCGTAATATCACTAATTATTTTAAATATATAAAAAATTTATTTAATAAAAGTTTGTTTTTATAATAATTTTTTGACACTATGAAATCATTTAGAACTATCCAATTAAAATATATCAGCCGGATACTGTTTGATATAGTACAACTGGCGCATCGTTTTCTAGTTGTTGTCTTTTATTTAGGAATTACCCTTATCTAAATTGTAATAATTGTAGTAAACGCGTTTAATATATATTTATAACCCTTATATATTCTCTGGCGGTTTTTAAAAATCCAGTTTTAATAAAATCTAATAAGTAGCACCATTTCATATCGCCAACGGATGCTAGTCACTAATATCAAAAATCAAGATACGTAATACAATTAAAGATACGTAATACAATTATCAAAAATCAAGATACGTAATACAATTAAAGATACGTAATACAATTATCAAAAATCAAGATACGTAATGCAATAATAATAAGATAAGTAATACAATTAAACCATGATTATAATTGAATATTCGTAGCTTGTGTTTTTTTATACTATAAACTTCATTGTCTATCTTGAATGTTGGCATTAGTAATTTGGCGTTTCTTGGCGATGTTCAGTAACGCCAACTAGTGCATTTTTAAGAAGAATGGCATTTTATTGTTAATCTTTTTCCACTTTTACTACGATATAGACATAAATTTACGACGATATTGTTTTGAATGAACAATTTAGATAAGAGCATCAATTGACGCAAAAATGATATAACATCACTTATAATTCATAGAAAAAAACGTTAATCGATTGTATTATTTTGTTTATAAAAGACTTTTCCGAAATAGAGCTTGTGACGATTGTTGACTAGTACAAGCTGATGATAATCAAAATTAAATAAACCAAACAGGAAGCGATCTCGTCTTTGTTCAAATATATAACAGCTGCTCCTACAAAAAAAAACAATCACTACACTATTAAAAGAACCTCAAAACATCGCAGAAATAATGTTATTAAAGATGATGTTCACAATAATCGCCGATTTAATATCTCTATATATTATATTACTTATCTTTGATTAATTTGAAATAATACGGTAAAACTGAACAAATTAAATAGCATCTTAATACTGAAATAAAATGTTTATAAACTAAATAATAATTACTTATTTAATAGTTAGTTTAATGTTTTATCTAAAAACAATCCGGAAATATTAAGAATATATTTTCGCGTAGTTTCGCTTAACTGTATCTTTATTCGGAAAATGAATGCTTCAAGTAATCAGACACATGAGAAATATTTAATTATATTTCTTTAGACAGATCTCCATTATCTCTGATTAGCTATTAATTATCAGTGGCACAATTTAATATGTATTAATATTTTCGAGTGACGTGTTTGTTATAAGTGTCATTAATATTTTCTTAAGAAAAAGTTGCACATGTCAAGATAATTAAAATTGTCGTCTTGGTGGTAACATTAAAGTTTTGAGTTCTAAAAAGTTAAAAAAAAAGGATGTTGGATTTTTATAAAATATAAATTATAAAAATATCGTAAAATTGTGGCGTTATTACTGAGATGATTATATATTAGGATACACTGCATTTTTTAATTGGCAGAAATATAATGTGAAATATTAATGAATAGTTTAATACAACTGATAATTTAACATCATTTGTAAATCCTGATTTATTTCTTACCTATAAATCTCTTTATGTATAAAAAAAATTACAGATCAAATTGGATTGAAATTTATTAAAATAACATATTTGTGTGTGGTTATTGAAACAACATTTAAATTTCGAATTACAAGTTCAAAATAGCGCAAATAAGAACTTTTCACCAACATATTCTGTATTTGTATGTAATGTAGAAATAACACAATAGTTGTCTCTTTTTTGTAGCATTAAAGAAAATCGAAAACGAAAGCAATATTATATTTTCATGTCTTCTTTTAAAAACGCGTAAAAGGTTTCTTGTTTACTGAATAAAACAACTCAACTATATGAATAAAAGAATATTTAATGCGAAAAATATTGCAAAAAGATAATTATAGCTAGAGGCGAAAACCAATATTGCTGTAAACTAATATGGGAAATTCGATAGTAGTGATACCGTTCGAGCAACAAGGATATCTTTTTGTATTAGATATTCTATTAAAATTCTGTTTTATGATTATGTTTGCAACAATTCTTTTTTTATTTTTTTTTATTTTGGCATACTGTTGCTGTTACTTACTTTTGCTCTAAAAGTAATATCAGATTTTGATACGCCGTATTAATTATTATTTTATGTACGTTCGCCAGCATATCAGTTATTTGTTAGCTACTAATAAATTAAAAGTCAGTTTTTAAAAAATAACCTTGATTTTATTTGATTTAAGAGTTTTATAAACCTTATAAAACTATTTCCTGGATATTTCATTAGAAATATTTTGTCGCCATGTTTTTTATTGATTAATTCCATTAAATTGTATTAACATTTATTTATTCTGTTTAATTTTAATTATATTTTTATTTAACTGTCCAAATATAGTAGAAGGATTGCTATTTCCTCTTTATGACTTTATAATTGTGACCCTTACGTAAACTTTTTCTAGTTACTTAACTGATGAATAAATAGTTTCGTTAAGTTATTGGAAATACAATTATTTATTTATTCAAGTGAGGATTATTTATTTAGTCAAATGACGCTTTGGGTTGCACTAAATAATCCTGTTTAGTCTATTCTCTCTGTGTATAACTTTCACAGTCGCCATATCGAAAATATGATCATCCGCTGAAGATTTTCAGCCAAATATATTAAAATAATGATTTCTGCTGGATTTAAATAACTTTTTCTATATTACGACAAAATATGGCAGAAAAAAATATTTGACCGATATATTCTGGACATATTTGAACTATTTTCTTATTTCACAAACGTAAAAACAAAAAAATACAGTCAGAAACGGACAGAAAACCGTATTTACATTTTTTTTTTGTTCGTGCTTCGAAACTTACAAAACTTTTCTTGTTGGGCAGACATAAAAACAAAACAAAACAATGTGAATAAATGAATATTGAATGGGGGTAAAAAATATCTAAAAAAAACTTACCAAAGAAAGAAAATAAAATAAAAATCGATGCTACTCTCCGAAGTCCGAAAAATTCGATTTCTCTAATACCGTTGAAGTAGTCCTTTCTTGCATTCAACTCTCCCCTGTTATTATTCTTTAATATGATTTTCTGTTCCACATTTTTTTTATTATTATTTTACTACTCTGCTTTAGAGAAACGTCCCAAGCCAAAGCTGTGTCAGATAGACTGGAATGCATACCCGCCTTCTAGTTTCGTTGTCATGCCGACTTGCATATTCTGTCTACGAAACATGAATATCATCTCAAAAATGAATTTCTTACGTGTCGGTTATTACATTTATGTTCCATTGTTTTTTATACTTAACTTTATGCAATCAATCAAATTACGACCAATTCTGTTCTTTGCCGCAATTGGATAGGTTTGCTTTTGTCTCAGTTATACATCTCACTTGGGTTTAAGTGTTATTATATTTTACCGCTTCGATATTGCTTGAATATTCTTTTCTTTTTTCCCATTTTTTTTTGTTTTATATATGGTTTTTATGCATTGATTGAAAAGTTTTGTTTTTGTCTTCTGCTCTATTTTAGGTAATTACATTTTTTTGAATATGAATTGTTATTGTTATATATAAGAACATGTTGTTTTGGGGATGAGGATTTTGGCGTTAACAAAAATCCGTAGGTGAGAAATAAAAATTTCCATCCAATCAAAATAAAAATTTTATTATCTGTACGAGCATCTCAAAAAAATCAGCTTTTAATAACACGTTGCTATTGCATTAAAAAAAGTTCTGATTTAAAAAAAATAAGTTAATGATTACTTCAAATAAAACCTAAAAAAATGTCATCTTAAGCACTTGATTATATGAAATGAAATAAATAGGAAATGTGATTTTTTTTTAACAATAAATGGGAGACAAAGTTTTTTGGACCGACAGACAGTCACTCTGTAGTTAGATTTGGTTCAAAACTAAACAGTTGTTAATTCTATGTACCGGATTTTATCTATCGATATCTGTTTGTTTTGTAGCTGTCGTGTTAAATTATATATTCGAAAATCCGAGCTGACAGACTTCCTTTTGAGGGATTTTGCTCGAAATTTGATATCAAAACCGTATTTCAAAATTTATTTGTCTATCTCAAAGCACTTTTGAGGTATGTTTGTCACAGACAGACGGATATTTTCCAAGAATGTATTTTTTGAACTTATGAAGTGTAAAACGTGGAAAGTCGTCAAAATCTCTATCTATCGAATGAAATTTTTTTTTTTTTTGGCGATTTGAGCAATCGAATGAATTTTTTTGGCGATTTGAGCAATCGAATGAATTTTTTTGACGATTCAAGCAATCGAATGAATTTTTTTGACGATTTGAGCAATCGAATGAATTTTTTTTTGACGATTTGAGCAATCAAATGAATTTTTTTTTGACGATTTGAGCAATCAAATGAATTTTTTTGACAATTTGAGCAATCGAAGGAATTTTTTTGACAATTTGAGCATTCGAGTGAAATTTTTAGACGATTCGAGCATTCGAATGAAATTTTTAAATGATTCGAGCAATCGAATGAATTTTCAGACGTTTTGAGCAATCGAATGAATTTTCAGACGTTTTGAGCAATCAAATGAATTTTTTTGACGATTCGAGCAATCGGATAAATTTTTTTGACGATTC